>OZ010716.1:25268558-25322003 GCA_963932345.1 Ophion ventricosus
ATCCTATGGAGGAAGGGATCGGCTCCAATCGGGCTAGGGTAGCTTCGCTGCTGCCGGTCCTCACAAGGGTTTGGCAGGGATTTCGAGGCTGTGTATAGATGTTTGAGCTTCCCTTATGTGCCTTGGTGTGGGAAAATCAGCCAAGCAAGAAGCAGAGAAGTTGAGGTTTCGCAAAACCGCGAGTATCGGCTTCAGTGTTTTTGTTGTGAACGAAGCATACGGAGATGGAGGAAAGTTAGATAGGGGGACAAAATGAAGGAGGGAAAGAGAGCACCACTGAGTCAAATGGTAAAAGTCCATCGCTCGTAGAAGAAGACAAGTATTGGAGTGAAGCGTCAGGAAGAAAGAAAATGAAGCAGAGTTCTCTCCCTCTTTCTCGCTCTGTCTCTCTTTGCTTCTCTCCGTTTCTCGCGCCCTCTCCCTACTTCCATATTCGAATACCCTCGCTCACTGTCTCACCGCACTTTTCTACCTAAGGAACAAAAGTTTTTTGCTCCCAAGAAAAATATCCTCCGCCCGCGGATGTCCTAAAAGGCGGGTTCAGCCAGCGTGGACCAGGAGCGGGGGAGGTATGGAGGGCGATGAAATACGCATTTCATTCGTTTCACGAGGGAAAATTCGCTCCGTTCTTGTATTATATTGGCATCTGCTGCAAAAGGAATCACGAAAGGAAGAATTCTTTCGAGCGGTATAACGTGAAATATCGGGAATAGAAAAAAAACCGTATTCCCCTAGTTATTTCGCAAAGATAGACCAGCCTCATTCGGTCTGTTTATTCAAATGAATATTGTGATTTACGTAATTTCGAACAGTTAGCAGTCATTTTTTCAAAATCCAAAGAAATATCTGGGCCAGAGCGTTTGTCGAATTCTAACGAGTATTGTGGATTCATTAGGTTATTTTTATCTGAAAACTAATTTCTATGACGTTATAATTTTTTGGGAGGTCCCTGAATTTTTTCAAAATCAATCGTTAATTTTGGCATCAGGACGATCTTCAAAATAACCTACACATAAAGATCGCTGTTGTTCATCTAAAATATTCTAAAAGATGTTCATCTAAAATTAATTTTGAAAATATGGGGACTTACATAATGTTGAGTATTGGGACAATTGGCTACTTTGAGAATGGTTCCCGAAGTCGAATGTCTTAAAAATCATATGATATATATATATATATATTTATATACATACATCGCGGTACCTCATGTATATTTCTTGGTGTGAAATAGAAGGACATAGAGCAACGAAGTCCATTGAATCCAGTCCATAGAAGCTTTCATCTCCATCTCTCTCTCTCTCTGTCTCCCTCTCTCTCTCTCTCTCTCTCTCTCTCTCTCTCTCTCTCTCTCTTTCTTCCACCCACGGATTCAGTGAAGCTGATCTTTCTATCCTTTCCATCCGACGTCACGATCCCTGCTCAACGTCTCCCACGTACAGCTGTGATTAATTTGAATTAGTGAATGGAAGCTCCGTGGTTGTACTGACTGCGAAGCTCCGACGCCCCCGATATGCTCACAAGATCCGTATCCCCTTTGGAGCTTACTCGGCCTTTACTTACTCGATTCTCACCCTGATTTACCGTTATCCATGCATACGTACATACATACATACAGACATATATATATATATATATATGTATATATACGTACAGGTTGGACCGAAAAGTGACGTCTAAAAGCAAAATCTTGATGCCTATACCTATACCGTTCTACTTATATACCTATACTTATGTATGTTCTACGATTTTTTTTAGTTATCGAGGAAAAACAATGTAAAAATGTTTATTCGAGCTTTCCTGTAGCGTAGGTCTTTATTTTTCCTCTTTCATGTATTTACGTACAGCTTAGAAATTTTTGAAATAATTGGGCGTCATTTAGACTAATATAAGTATTTTTTTTTCATCATCTGAACTTTAACGACTGATTTTTTGAATTCTATTAAACTTTTGTTCGAAATCGAAGGCACTTACGTTCGTGTTGAATTGGTCATTTATTTATAGCTTAAGGATGCATGGTAGATATCGTCACTGCCAAGAGTATTGTGAAATCAATTTTCTCAATTTTAACCATGATAATCTTATGTGCACTGGTTTCGAATAATTATATATAGTAGAAAATGCATTAACTCATATGCCTGGGCATTATGTCAATGAAAAAAATCAAGTTTCTCTTGAAAAATCGTAATATTTCACCCAAGCCAGAAAAAACTTTTGGACGCGAATTAAACCGGAATCTATCTATTGGAAACGGAAAACAGAAATTTAAAATTAGTGAAATTCCATTTAATGAGCTCCTGAATCAAAGAAAATAATATTTCTAAACTGTTTGCATAGTTTAAGAGCGCTTGTAGAACTTGTATGTATTTATTTATTGATAAATTTGTAAGAAATTTTTCACTTATTGACAATTTTCTTCCGGTTTTAATTAAAAATCACAGATATTACTTAGACCACGCATACAAAATTTTGAGCATAGATTCTTGAATGTATTATATACACGTGGAAAAATGTGCAACTCGTTCCTATGATTTTATCTATATTTTCATAGTATAAATATAGTAGAAAGTGCTATTTGTCATAAGAGCGCACGTTAAATTAGTTATTGTATAACTTTTGATGTGTTTGGTCAATCGTCTTAAAATTTTGCACTTGAACTCAGCTTGGATTTTTTAATGATATGTCAAATTTTGAATGGTTTATTATGATTTTCCGTTGCAGCACATACATCATTAACAGTGCACGTCATAATGATAGTACAAGTGAAAAAAAATTGCGAAGAAAGTACATACACAAAAAAAAGCATATTTTTATTTTATCTTTTTTTTTATATCTTTCTTATTATTTTATTATTATATTTATCTTTTATTTCATTTATATCTTATTACTTTCATACATAGGGGTGATTTGGATAAATATCGATGATCCTTATGGATCTAGATCCATCTAGATCTTCCTTATGGACGTCACTTTTCGGGCCATCCTGTACATTGATACATATATTAAGTACACGTATGTTACCTGCTTGCTATGTTTGCCATTCACCGATTCGCGAACACTAATGCACTTGCGAGCGATGTAAAATGTTGTAGTGTATTGCCATGTCCTATAAAATTTATTCTCACGGTGATTTTGCATGTGCAAATAAAATTTCGATTGTCCAAAATCTATCGACGACCGACAAGTGAAAATGTTAGGAAAATAGAAAAGTAAAAATAACGAAAATACGTGACTATTGAGAAACGTCCTTTTTTTTGCAAATGCGAGCGAAGAATAAATATGCTTGCATTTATCCAAAAGTGATTTTTAAGGCATTAAGGCTTACATAATGCTGACTATGGGGTCAATAGGTAACTGTGAGGTCTCTCGAAGTCGAATGTCTTTGAAATTCTCCCTGCCCTTTCCCTATATATATATGTATCTATATATATATATATATCTTTTACTCAATAGTATTATAAAATAGAGCATGGCTTTCGTGGTGAGGAAGAGGAGGGTTCTGCTACCACGACGATTACCACGGAACCGGAAGGGGAGCGGCGTTCTGGGGTGAGCGAGAGGCTCCCATCTTAAATCACCCGGTTCTATCTACAACCCCCGCATTACAATCGGCCTTGCAACCCCCGCGGTTTGTACGATTGCGTCGCTCGCTAGAACGGAAGCGAAGGAAAGTTCCTCCTGACAATTCGGCTGTACTAGACTCGATTATGAGAGTTCCCGCGACTTTAAATTCGATTTCTCGACAATTCGTCTATTCACGGAGAATTGATAATACACGCGGATCAACGTATATGAATAACGAGACCGAGGATCGGTGCGGCGCTGAAACATTTTTTTTTCACTCGGTGACCAAAATGCTTAATCGCTTCCTCGAATTTCTGGTCGAACGAGTTCGACGGGTGAGTAAAATTTTTTTGAACTCTTCGGGTGACCACGAAACATCCCCCCACGAACGAAAAATAAAGGCCAACGAGATTAGGAAAACTGAAAATAAACGAGTTCGAAGAAAAGCCTTTGAAAAAAAATGTCCTTTGCTCCTAAAGATCCTCAAATGTAGAAATTCCTACGAAAAGCATAACTTGCGAGTTTACAGAGGTACATATTTTTCATTTCCGGTTGTCAGCTGTTGGTAGGTAAACGGGTTCAACCAACGAGATTTAACGTGCTGAGGAACGTCGCTCACGGCCTTTCGCGTGGCAGCAGTCGATGTAAAGTGACATATAGAGACGGGTCCGCATGCATATGGCTGTAAACTAGAACGCGGCTGTCGAAACGTACTAGGCAACTCTTGCCGTTTCAATTTCTCCAAGTCTCTTTGCCTCCCTTCACTTTTTTCCGGTTTCATATTTATCCTCGTAATGAGAACCGAACGAGGAGGGTCTCTCTCTCTCTCTCTCTCTCTCTCTCTCTCTCTCTCTCTCTCTCCCTTTCTCTCTCTTTCCCAAGCAGCATCCATTTTTTCCTGCGCGACAAATTCATAATTACATTTTCACCTCACTTAAAAATGACGAATTTCCGCAGCTGGGATAAAATTGTCCAAATGAGGTATTCGTCCCTGCGTGATGTTTACGGGGGCTACGGGGGTGGTTTCCAGTGGGGTGGCATATCGCGCGGATTGCTCTTTCCTCTTCAGCTCTCTCTCTCTCTCTCTCTCTCTCTCTCTCTCTCTCTCTCTCTCTCTCTCTCTCTCTCTTCTCTCTCTCTCTCTCTCTCTCTCTCTCTCTCTCTCTCTCTCTCTCTCTCTCTCTCTCTCTCTCTCTCTCTCACACTCACTCTAGAATTAGTACGAGTCGAACGAAAGCCGAGTTTATCCCCGCCTCGCCTTCCTCCCTCAAGCGACCATCCAATTACTCGCTTTTAGTTGCGTTTTTCCATCCGAATGCCCGCTCTATGATACACTCTCGCGCGCGCACACTCGACCCGCGCGGGAGATTGCGGCTTTTAGTTACCCGCCAAACCCACTTAAGCGCCACACAATCGCACATGTTTGTCGATCGCTTGGAATCAACTCGGCTTAAACCGCATATATTTAATGTGGGAAACACAACGGGACAAGCCTTTCTTGCAGCCAGGTAACATCTTGATGTATACATACATATTGATATCTATACATGTGCACACGTCCTGTATCTCTGTGTACTTGTGGAATTTAAGAACTGCGTGCTCTCTCTCTCTCTCTCTCTCTCTATATATATATATATACATATATATATATGTGTGTGTGTGTGTTCGTGCGTGCGTGCGTGCGTGCGTGCGTGTGTGTGTGTCTGTGTAAGTGTGTTACAGTTAAAACCCGTTTTCGGTTGAAGCACGTATTACCTAGTAAAAACTAGTTCTGACTGAACGCCTTCTTTACAACTAGTTATTCGAGGTGAAAACTAGAATTTACCGATAAATAAATTTGGATGTTAGTTAAAATTAGTTTTAACTAGGAAAAATTATATCCAACGAAATTAAACAGACAAAAATGTTTGGGTTTGTTTGGGCTTAAGACGAGTTTCAGCACTTAAATTTATATAAGTAAATTCTCATTTTTACTAGGAACGAAAGCGTTGTCTAGTTGTCACGAAAACGATCAGTAAAAACTAGTTTTCACAAGGTGAAACACCTCAAAATTGAAAACGGACTGAACGCCTCCATTACAACTAGTTTTTCCTAGTGAAAACTAGAATTTACTGATAAATAAATTTGAATACTCGGTAAAAATTGTTTCAACTGAGAAAAACCAGTTCCAACGAAATGATCCAGTTAAAAATGGTTGAATTCGTTTTGTGTTTGAGACGAGTTCTAACATTCAAATTTATTTATCAGTAAATTCTAGTTTTTACTACGAAAAACTAGTTGTAACGAAAGCGTTCAGTAAGAATTAATTTTCAGTAGGTTATCCTATAAAGAGTGCTGTTTTTAAATACTTTTATTTTCCGAAATTATGATAAACAAAATTCTTTTTAAGCTAAATTATACTCTTGTCGATTTTCTACAAGGCACTTTCATCTTTCTGGTAGACTTTCAAGGTCCTTCCCCGAAATTCACTTGTCCGTGACGAAAAATGGAATTGAAGAACCCCATTATCTATGGAATAACCCATTACTAGGTAAAACGCGTTTAAACTGAAAACGGGTTTTAACTGTAATGTATACATATATGTATGAACTGCATACATTCGTAACGTGAAACTGAACCACTTCTGATCTGTACAGAGAGAGAAAGAAAGAAAGAAAGAAGGAGAGAGAGAGAGAGAGAGAGAGAGAGAGAGAGAGAGAGAGAGAGAGAGAGAGAGAGAGAGAGAGAGAGAGAGAGAGAGAGAGAGAGAGAGAGAGAGAGAGAGAGAGAGAGAGAGAGAGAGAGAGAGAGAGAGAGAGAGAGAGAGAGAGAGCGAGAGAAGCGGTGTACACTCAGTAGTGGCAAAGGGGTAGCGATTGACGGGGTGCTATGCCAAGGATTGCCAATCAAATTCTCCGTTCAGAGCACATTTCACGTTCCAGCTACATTTCACACCCAACAACGGCCCAACCGGAAGTTAAACTCGTGATTAATGCGATTTAATGCGATTAATTCGATACGCCAAAAATTCGGGGCGATGGCAAAAAAAATTGTATCGCGGAGTTCACAGGACGGGAGATTCCTTTGGGAAAAATTCTCATCACTCGATTAACAATTCATGTTTTATTCTTACGAAAATATAAAGTGAGTAACAATAGTATTTGAATGGCTTGGTTTTTTTTCGTTGTGTTTCTGAGGCATATTAATTACGATCGATGATTCATGTTAATATGCAATATTTATGTTTTAATATGCAATATTTGCAATATTGTTAATATGCAATATTTATGTTTCAAATAAGCCAGTGGAAAAAAACTTGCTATTTTTTTGGCGCTAGGATGCCGAAATTCAAGTTGTAAGAGTAATTGTTCTGCCATCTGTAGGTATATGATGAGTATTCTTAATTTGAATCGAACGAAAAAAGATTACGTCGAAGAATTGTTGAATAAAACAAGTGCTCATCGTGCCTGATTTTTAACAATTACTATTTTATTTTATATTTATTTATCGCATTTTTATTGATACATTTTATCTTGTATTCATATATCTATCTTCTATTTATACTTTTTTTCTTGCATTCATTGGATAAATAAATGCAAGACAGAATAATTTCTATTTATACGTTTTATCGTGTATTTTGTATCTATTTCAATCAATCAAAACGAGTTTTGTTTGCACAACTTTTTACAATAGTTTTTTTTTACATATTTTGTATCTATTTTTATTTATCCATTTTATTTTGTATTCATTTATCTTATTTTCATTCATACATTATATCTTATATCAATTTATCTTATTTTAATTCATACATTTTACTTAATCTGAATTTATTTGTTTATTTTATTTTCATTCAATTCCTATTATTTCAAGAGCCACAAGAATGATAAGTTAGTTTTTTTTTATCCAGGCGATATACACATACATTTGTCAAAGCAGGGGAGGGTGGGTCACAGTGCGTCACTTTTTTCCTATCGAATTTTTACTCTTACCAAAATAGTCTGGTTAGAAAAAAAAAGGTCATAACCGATTTCATAGACCTTTGGGCGTACAATAAAGCTAACATATTTTTTGAAAAAAGATAAAAAAAACCCCTAAAATAATGGGTTCAAAACAAATTTGCCGTTTGGCTCATTGTGCTCCACGGGTGGGGTATAATGTGTCAGATAGGTGGGTACAGTGTGTCAAGTGCTACGAAACGAAGGGTGCAAGGAGCCGGTTGAAACTCTTATATTTTCCTAACATAGATAACAGATTTTCATACATACCGATGATTTCACAACGGGTATTATTTGCCAATAACACTGGGAGTCGACTCATTGTGTTCAACAATTCGATGACACTGTGCCCCACACAATTGCCCCACAATATTTGACGGTTTCCCGGCAAGCGAATTTTTTTTTCGCGGCTCAAATTAATTTTGTACTTTAATAATTATTTGTGAGCTGCAATTGACTTCCTTTTAGGCCAGCCGAAACTTAATCACGGAGCAACATAAAAAATTTCGAATTTTACAAGCTACGAAACTCCGAGAAATCTCCTTTGGTTGACACTTGCCCATGACACATTGCGCTTCTTCGGAGCATCGTCACTTCTTTATTTTCTCATTGGGAGTCGACTTATTTTGCCCCACCGCTCGGTGACACATTGTACCCGAATAGTAAAATATTTGATTATTCATGAAAATAACTATTAATTAAACTACGAATGGAAAAACACAAGGCAATGAGTGCATCATAAATAATAAAACTATCGATTACGACCGAAAACCGGAGCCGCTACAGAAAATGTCATTATATTTTACGTTTTCCCGGCGAGCGAAATATTTTTTTTCCAAGCCTCAAATCAATTTTTAATTTTCAATAAACCTTTGTGAGCTGCTATCGACTTTCTTTTAGGCTTGACGGAATCTAATATAAATCGCGGTCCAATACATAAAATTTCGGAATTTACGAGGTACAAATCTCCGAGAAACCGCGTGTGGCTCATTGTGCCCCGTGACACATTGTGCCCCACTCTCCCCTACAGCGTCCGTTGCGACGATCACTTCCATCAAGATGGACTTTTAAATGGGGCTGCGTGCATGGCACCCGTTCATCGCGACAGATGCGGGGTGAATCTCTGTAAAATCGATGCCTCGCCGACATATGTCGTTTCGCCGCACTGTCGTACGTACTTCCTCCCAGGCGTAAGAATACCGCGCCGTTCGTTAACAAATGCAAACAATAATCTTAGCCTCCTATCGATGGAACGATTTTCGGAGCACAAATGTGTGAATATTTATCAAAGAGGTAACGAGACATTAGGGATCGTTTCTCGTACTACGAGGAGTGTCTGAGGGCGAGAGAAATTTTTTTTACGATCTACGAGATAGTGTCGCAATGGGTGAATATATCGTTCTGACCTGAAAAATTCGAGTCACGCTAAGCGAGACTTTGTGTCCCTTCAACGCTCGTATTGGACATGCATATCTTGGGACCAATAAGACTGTATGTGAAATTCAATTTTATGTGACCCATGTATGTTCGAATGCGGCGACAATTGTTTCAATTACAGCTCGGGCCACGCCGCAAAAGTTTATCCGTTTAACCTACTCGCAGACCCCCGTCTCAGCCCGTTCTTTTTTTCTTAATTGGCAACAATTATGATCGCTCTTACACAGCCGTGCACCCGAGCGATTGCACAGGGCACTCAGAGTTTCGTACTGAAATCTCGATTTTATCGGGGTGCTCGTCACGGATAATGAGTTTTTATTTTTTATTTTCTTTTTCTGCGTTTCGTCAATTTGTTCTAATTTTGTTTATTTCGTTTGAAAATGTGATCGGTCAAAAGCCGATATTAGTAAATATAATTTAATATCATTACAAAATACTGTACCACGATTGATAAATGTCACACAGTTACTAAATAATTGCTAAATGGAATTGAACATATCGCATATGAAAAATATTCCTTTCTTTTCTTCCACTCTTTCTAGCCTATTTTTTTTTATTTTTTTTTATATTAAGACAGCCACAAATCAATATTATGAAATGTAATTCAATATTATTACCGAATATTTTACGATAATCAGTAATTATTATACAATTGCGGAATAATTACTGAGTTTGTACTGTTATTGTATTCATTTATATTAAAATTGAGAAAAAATATTTTTATATTTTTTTCAATCTTAATTTTTTTTTTCAATGACAGCCACAATTAATATTACTAAGTCCAATTCAATTTTATTACTAAATAATATAAAATAATGAAACCGGTGCAATGGTCTAGTGGTTAGCGTGCTTGCCACTAAACCTGTAGATCGGGAGGTCCCGGGTTCGAATCGTGAAATGTTTTTCTTCGGCGACGCGATTTCGCGACGAAATAAGACTAGTTCCACGACTGGGGGGCGAACTTGATGACCTGCTGTGTTGGTATAGGTTTTCCGCAGTTTCCCTATACCCATGACAGAAATGTCATGATGAATATGATAAAGAGGGGGAAGTCGGCTGCGGCCGCAAGGAGGGGGAGGGGAGAAAGGAGGAAAGAAAACAGTCTCACAGTGGAGGAAAAAATAAGGTAACAAACGCGAACAGCGTGTACCTTAGGAAAAACATTAAAATAAAAATATAAAATAATGATTAAATTTCACAAATTAATAAATTATTATTACATATAATTAACTATACTCCATATAAACCACGGGCAAAATGATTGTCATTAAAAAAAACGTTTAGTCAAGATAATGAAATATCATTAAATTTACAGTAAGCGGTATGAAATTGTTTTAAAGAGCATATCTACTCGTTCATATTTCTCAGACTCGACCAATTCGAAGTCATTTTTTCGTCGTTCGTGCTCCAGGGGTAGAATGCGAAAGAAAGTGGGAGGGATGGGGGTGGAGCGGCCTTTCGGGCGATAATACACGCGGTTCTAATACCTACTTGGCTCTCTCGCATGTTTCGACGAGGCGGTCTCCGTGGTCGCACATCAGTCTCAGCATGCGACCCCGCGATGCTAAATCCCCATAAACGTATACACACGCGGCACTTACACAGTGCAAAGCCTCATCTACACTCACGCACACACATTAACACCCAGGTAAATACACAAATGTGTGCCATAACGCTGTGAGAAACTCGGAGCGCACTATCGCGACAGAATTATACAGGTGGACATACCTGTATCCAGCGAGGACGATGATTGCTGATATGACATGCGACCGTCTTGAACGATACACAGGCTCGTGCACGACATACCCACGCCTTATCACTTTGTTGTATATATATATATATATATATATATATACAATCTTACAGTTCCGTTGTCGTCCTCGTCCCAACGCCCGCGCGCTCCTTTTCCACGATAAACCATTTTCCTACACGTGCAGAAAAAAAGTCATAATAAAACGCCGACTGCATACGAACATGCATTTTTACTGGTTTGCAGAAACAACGGATTCTCTCGGGGAA
The DNA here is from genome assembly GCA_963932345.1 of Ophion ventricosus. NCBI lineage: Eukaryota > Metazoa > Arthropoda > Insecta > Hymenoptera > Ichneumonidae > Ophion > Ophion ventricosus. The sequence continues at coordinate 25,279,550 of OZ010716.1, forward strand.
AGTCTCTCCCGCAGTTCCGCAACGTCAAAAATGCAGGTCGATCAAAATTGTGGCTCGAGAGCCTGCGCGGAGCTTCGTTATCATTTTGTTGGCATTGGAAATTGAAATGGAAACCGTATGAAAGAATTGAATCTTACGAAGGAATTGAAATGAGAAACCTTCGGAAATAATTGTAATGAAAAACCTTCAAAAAAAATTTTAATCTTATGAAAACTCCGATTGAAACACCTTCTGGAAACATTGAAACATTAAAAAATTGGAATAAAAAGCCTTATGACAGAATGAAGTATTATCAAAAAATTGGATTGAAAAACATTTTGAGAAAAATAATGCTCATGAAGAAATTGGAATAATAAATCTTATGAAGGGATTTAAATCTTTGAAAAAAATTGGTATGAAAAACCTTCGGACATAAATTAACCTTATGGAAAAATCGGAATGAAAGATCTTGTGAAAGAAGCTTATGGAAACTTGGAATGAAAAACCTTCGGAAAAAATTGGATAGGAAAACCTTATAAATGGATTAAGCATTATCAAAAAATTGCAATGACATACTTTATAAAAAAACTAAATCTTATGAAAAAATTGGAATGAAAAACTTTATAAAATAATTAATCCTCATGCAAATATTGGGATGAAAAGCCTTATAGAAAAATTGGAATGAAAGACCTTCTGACATAAATTTACCTTCTGGAAAAATCGGAATGAAAGATCTTATGAAAGAAGCTTATGGAAACTTGGAATGAAAAACCTTCGGAAAAAATTGGAATAAAAAACCTTATAAATGAATTAAGCATTATCAAAAAATTGGAATGACAAAATTTCGGAAAATATTAAACCTTTTGACAATGTGGCCTTATAAAAAAGTGGAATGACACATTTTATAAAAAAATTAAACCTTATGAAAAAATTGGACAGAAAACCCTTATGAAAAAATTAGAATGAAAAACTTTATAAAAACATTAAACCTTTTGAAAAAAATGGAACGAAAAATCTTATGAAAAAAAGATTTCCCTTTCAATTTTTCAACCAGCTACAGATAGCACTTTTGAAATGACAGCCTCTTCTCGTTTCAGGTGTACGCTCCTCTTGGTTTCCATTTTCACCAAGAAGCCGTCACCCGTTTCGCAAACCCAAACGATTTTTCATCCCGAGTTGGATTTACCGCCTGAATTATTTGGCCGAGCACGAAAATTGCCACATAGAGCACGTTCATTCCAATTCGAGCTGGAAAAAAAAAAAACCTTGGAAACATTAAACTCTGGATATAAGGGCGACGAAGCGTTCGACCACTTTCGCGAGTACTATCTCTCCATTAGGCGAAAGCTTGAGCCCGTGTACGGCAGTCCAGAAAACTTCTTATCCTGCGATCTTTCGCCTGTGCGAGAAGTGGAGTGAAAAGAAAAGAAAAAAAAACGGCAAAGGACGGCGGTAAAGTTCGTGTCCGCGGTATCCGATGTGAGAGCGGCACGTAAGATGTGAGAGCGATGAGCAGTCCGTAATCATGCTGGCATGTGTTCGTCGATTGGACGTTTCCTCGAAGTCGTTCAAGGCCGGAAAAGCCGGAGGATGTGAAGGAGGAAAGCTGAGAAAAAAAAGAAAGGTGAAACGATTGTAAAGTCCCGCAGGCCGCTGTCTGTCGTCGCTGATTACAAACCTCGCGAGTTCCGCCGCATAATTCTTCTGCTCGCCGCGTCATCCAGGCTATCGACTTTGCTAGCAGGACGTGAAGAAAAAAAAAACAGGAAAAATGAACCAAACCGAGCAACGTGCACTGCTCGAAGCTTTGTACGCGAACGAGCTTGAGACATCGTGCCATTCTGGACTTCCGGCTAATGTGCGAAACGCGAGGGTAGGCCTTTCGAGGGTGCGCGAAGCACAGCCAGTCAGAGTGTGCACCCCTTTTGGCAACTTTTTCTCAATCGCCAGATTTGTGGACATAATATGGTAATCCCCAGCCGTGGTCTTTCGCGAGGTCGTGCTTACAGGTGTAACAGCTAATTAATGACGACGTTGCCACGTAACGTAACCTCTTGGTATTCGTTCGCCAGAGACCTTGACTCAAATCGCGTGGAATATTTTTATTATTGTTTTTTTTCCGCGTGTATCATGATTGAAAAGACATTTTAATAATGAAGTGCGTATGTCACAGGTGTATGTATGAATAATTGTTCGGTAGGAAAGGGTGTACAGCGAGATTCGAGAGTCAAGGGATGCAAGATTTACTTGGACGTGTTTTTTTTTCTACCCGTGCAGAAATATTGGCGTGGATACAGTCCGGTTCGGAATAGGATCCTGGTTTCTCAATCGGGATTCAATCGGACATGGGATCGGATCCGGGAGCGAAAAGTAACGCTCGCAAATCGGATTCCAGCCAGGATCCTAATCCGGAATTATTAAAGATTCTAGTCAAAATTTGAATAGATATTTTGCATAGGATCCAGGCAAGAATCCCGAACTTCTAGAACAAGTTTAAGCAGAAAAACCTTCATTTCCTTCGACACCTGGAAACCTTCATTGGCCGAATCGAAACCGATTCCATAACAACAAGTCTTCTAGAACAAGATCTAGTTCGATATCGAGTCGGATCCCAGGGATGAATGTAAAAATCACCACGAGATACCGATCCGTATCAGCTGGAGGCGCTGGACGTTTTCTGAAAACGTTTATTCAAGGATCTGAAAAAGATTAGGTAAAAATTGGTGCTACGGTATAACTGTTAAAACTTATATATTCTATTAACAGAATTTCGAACAAAATTCTTTACATTTAATAACAAATTTCGTAAAAACAATATATAGACCTTGAAAGACTTATATTTCCTGGAAAAAAGTGATATAGGTTATTTATTCTAAGTAATTATATTTAAATTAAATGGAGATCGTTGAAACTAAGAAAATATGTATTTATGGTCTAAGAAAAATGTATTTAATAGGTATTTGAAGTACGTATTTTAAATTCTTGCCACCACGTATCGGCCTTGTGCTACGTAGTGGGTGCCATCTGGATTCTAACGGGGCTACCTCTTCTAGGGAATCCGTATCATATCCCGATCGGGATCTGATCGGAACTTAGGTATCCCTAAGGAATTTCTCCACGGGTATATTTCGTTTTTACGCATTGCCCTTACCAATTGAAAACTTTCCTATCACCCCCTACCTGCACTTCGCTAATCCAATCTTACTTCCGTTGCGTCTACAGCGGTCTTAAGGCGTTACATGACCTTGGCGCTCGGAGAAATAGCTATAAAAATTAGAAAAAAAATTGACGCAACAATTACATATGTAAAATAATTCTTATTTTTCGCAAATTCTTCTGGTCCTTGGTGCACATTCATTTTACTCAAGTATCTACAGCAAGGTCTCAGAAGTCTCGGCCTTCCGCTGACTAGTTGATGCGCCACAGCTGGTGCAAGGCTAAGCGATCACCGCACCGAGTATCGGCCACGCACAACGCTGCTTAACTCGAAGCCGAACCCCAACCTTCCATCCACCAGTGTGGGTTACTCTTAAGGCCTTAAGCCACTCTAGAGGCCAAAAAGGGCATATATTGTGATTTTTTTTTCAGCGAAACCATAAAATAAATCGGAATTACAAAATAGGGGTTTTATTATACATGTAATTGACTATACAAAATTATTTTTTCATAGCGATACATGTCAAAATGGCGTCTGTGCAGCATTTTTCCGATGAGGCCTTTATTTCTGGAAGGTCAACGCCCGGACCAACAGCTCCTATAATTTTTGAGTTATGATGAGACACTAAAGTTTTTTCGATTGTATATAAGAATAGCTATAGAAGTACGTAGGATTTTTGTATGTATTGTTTTTTGTCAAAATGGCGCATTTCTAAAAGGAAAATGTATAAAATGCCATGAGAAAATCGTCAGAAAATTGTTTATAAAAAAGGAAATATGCAATATAATTTTAAAAAACCTACGTAGTGCCTCAAAAAATGTAATTCTAAATATACAGTTAAAATTCCAAGTGAATCGGTTGAAATTTGTTTGAGTTATGAGTCCGGCCGACTTGAAGAATGTAGTTTTGAGATAAAACGCGTTTAAAGTTAGTAGAAAGTCATGACATGAATCAAGAGGGGTTGCGCTAGAACTCCAAAATCGAGTACTTTGAGATTTTTCAATCTTTTGGAATAGAATTTTATAGGTACTGAGGTGCATTTTCAACAAAAAAAAATCGATTTTGGGAAAGTCCTAGAATGGCCTAAGGCCTTTAAAGTGCAACGCTCGCCATACCCAGGCCAAATCTGTTCTTCATCAGGCTCCTAATCAAATTAGAACCATCAGTTGGACCCCAATCACACGGTGTCATATTTTTTCCTTGGAAAATTGCGGCAATTATTGCGAGAAATTACCGCAGTCTTTGTTATCAGTTTTCATTTGTCCTTTTTTTTCAGTCATAAGAAAGGAAAGGGTGGAGCGAGAGATTGCATACACGATTGTGAGACGTTGGTCGAGCGAGGAAACCCTTTTTTTTCGCGGTAGCTTATTGCTCTTGTCGAGCTCAAAGAAATATTTAGAATTTGCTGCCGATGGCATCTCTCCGCGTGTTGCGCGATTTCACTCTTCGGCACCGCGAGCTCTCGTGCACTTCGGCCCTAACGCGCCCAACGTACTCGTCAATTTTCCTGCGGGTATATAAAAAAGACGAGAAAATACCGCCCAATCAAGATCGTTTCTTTTCCGGTGAGGTAAATTGTACGATTAATTGCACGGCTCCTCCTGCGCGTTAATTAACGCGCGAAATACAGCCAGTCATTCACGGAGATTTCAATCTATTTCTGGTGAATGGATATTTCAATATATATCGGCGAACGATCCTGATCTTTGTGAAAAACAAATGGCAATAATAATTCATAACTTAAGAACTTAGAAAATAATTACAAATAAATTGAAATAATAACAAATAACAGAAAATAACAAAAAGTAAAAGAAAATTATAAAAATAAACTTTCAAGGAAAAATATATCCTGTATCGGTACCGGTTTTCCGCAGTTTCATTGTGCCCTCCTAAAAATCAAGGTGAGCAACACTCCATGGGCTCGCGCAGTTATAAGAATTATAAGTGTGGCGCAAAAGCAAATATGAAGCAACATTGTAAATAAACCTTAAGGTAGTAGTCTCGTCAAGGCGTTTTTCTATAGATTTTTTGTTAATTTTGAAGACTCATTCAGGCCACTATTAAATGATTCCATCGTTCCATTTTCGAGATATTGGCAATCAAAGATTTCATGGTTTTACACGTGTTCTTATGGGGAGCAGTGGAAAATTTCACATTTCACGTAATAATTTCGAAACTTTTCTACAGATTTTTTTTTACTCTCAATTACAGAGGAACATATGACGAAGGAGGTAAAAAAAATCATGCATTTTGACCGTCAAGTTTCAGAGATATATAGCGATTTAAATTAAGCAATGTCTAGCGATGCTAGCGCCACAAAGTGACTGGAGCAGACTAGAACTAGATTACAGTAGTGTGTGCATATTCGTATACGCGAAGTATCTACGTATTAGTAGCCGGAATGGATAGTCTGATACAAAAGGCAGGCTTAGGTAAATATTATGTTAGGCAGTTTCATCATTACTTTATAAGTTTTTACATCCCGATAAGATGTACAACCTACTTTATAAGGATATTTTGCAATATGTCGAAGCTTTCATCGATTGAGCGGGGAATAAACTTTTCAACGTGACTGTGGCGAGACTAGTACCTTAAGTGGTCACCTTCAATGAAACAGAAGGAAAGGAAAATCGCAGGAATTCGAAAAAAATGGCACGAGACGACACCGCGGAATGATTGAGGTGACCGTAACACGTAATAACAGGATAATAGCCAGGGTTTACGTCCGATGAGAGTGGACCTGAACGTTCGATCGAACAAACGATGGTAATTAAGTGGGTGAAAGGTGGGAAAGCGAAAAGCTCTCGCACTCGATGATGCGAGCGAATGGTTATATTAGGTTAACCGAAGAACCTTTATATACATGCTTCCATCTACATATATATATATATATATATAATGAAGGAGAGTAGAAGAGTAACACTTCCATTTCACTCGTTTCCTACCTCGCGGGTGCCTCTCTCCTTCGGGGGATCGATAAGGAGTGTTGAGGAGTGGGGACGATTGGCCTTTTGGCCAAGGGTCGAGGAGGAAACCGAGTGGTTTTTATAGCCAGTAAAGGGACCGGGAGGGTCTCTAGCTCAGGGCGGCCTGCCAAACGCTATCGTCGTTCCTAAGGTACCCTACTCGACCAGAGTATCCCTAATATACGTCATCGGTTAACGGGGATCTTTCTTGCTTCTTTTTCTATCGCGCTCTTCGAGCTCACCCCTGTGTTCTTTCTTCAACTTTTCTGTGTCCCTTCCGGTGCAGAAATATTGTCATGGATACAGTCCGATTCGGGCTAGGATCCTGGTTTTTCAATCGGGATCCAGTCGGACATCGGATCGGATCTGGGAGCGAAATATAACACTCGCAAATTGGATATAAATAGAAACTTTGCATAGGATCCAGGCTAGAATCCCGAACTTCTAGAACAAGATCTAGTTCGACGTCGAATCTAGACTTGACTAGACTAGAATTCTAAAATCATTTATTCAAGGATCTGGAAGAGTTTAGGTAAAAATTGGTGCCACAGTATAACTGTCAAAACGTATATATTTTAATAATAGAATTTCGAACAAAATTCTTGGAATTTAATAAAAATGTTCGAAAAAACAATATATAGACCTTGAAAGGCTTATAAATATTTCCTGAAGAAAAGTGATATAGGTTATTTATTTTAAGTAATCACATTTAAATTAAATGAAGATCGTTCGAACTAAGAAAATATGTATTTAATTTTCTAAGAAAAATGTATTCAATACGTATTTCAAATTCTTGCCACCACGTCTCCACCTTGTGCTACGTAGTGGGCGCCATCTGGATTCCCATGAGGACAACCCTTCTAGGGAATCCGTATCATATCCCGATCGGGATCTAATCAGAACTTATGTATCCCTAACAAATTTCTGCACGGGTTTACCTCATCTCCTGGCATTTTGAAGAAGTACTTGAATAACGATATGCTCATATACATAGACACCTATGATCGAACGGCTGCGTCGATCTTCCGTGTTGCGTTGACCTGAGCCAATACTTTGCTCGGTGGCCTTAGCAACTAGGGGCATAAAATTGCCCGCAAGGGCATACGAAAGAATATTGGAAATTTAATAATAAAATAATACCTTTGATAGCGATAATGGAATGTTTATATTAATTGTACTATCGTTTGTGTGCATTCTAAGTAGTGTGCATTCTAAGAATTCTAAGTATAATAGGCTTGAAACAATGAGAATTACGGAAATATTCAAGCAATGCAAGACAATATTGTACGGAATATTCCAAATTTGACGATATCGAATAATAATGCTATTTGCTAAAAGTTCATGATCGTCGCATCAATTCAAGTATAAACTCAAAAATAAATAACTTGTGTTAAGTACATCTGTCATTGGGAGACGCTATCGAATTATTTATTGAAAAAATGGAATATTGGGCCATTTTAAGAATTATTTATTTCATCGAACTAACGAATACTCAGAATTAAAAAAAAATATTGTAGTGTTCTCTCAAAATTTCGATGGCCAATGAATAAATAAATTTGTTGGGAGAAGTGATATTTTCTCCATGTATAAAATATCCGTGTATCATTTAAGTCGATTTCGCATCGACCCTTATTTCCTGCACCATAAAAATTATTTTCGGTTTTCGCAATAATATGAATAACGATAATTATACGACTGGAAAATAAACGTTATCGGACAATCGGGAATATGGATATGCTCGCACTCAGAATAATTATACATTTTATAATAATATTTATGATTGTATACAGTACAATTATTAAATGATATCAATATATAAAATAATCATAAATAAATATAAAACTTAAATAAATATATGAATTATATAAAATTATTAAAATTTATAAATCTTCAAAATAATTATATATAATTATATTATTTATATGAATATACAAATGATGTAAGATAAAATTATTAATGTTATAGAATTATAGATATTATAATAATATTAATAAATTTCCATATCCATATCATAAAATTATACATTTATAAAATTTAAAAAATTATATAAATATATCAAACGTATACAATTAAATTATATGAATAATATAAAGTTGCATATTTCATAATAGAAATGATACATTTTATAGTTTTATAATAATTATACAACGAGAAAATAAACGTTATCAAACAGTCGAACGTACCTATATGATCGCACTCAAGTGTTCGCAATAAGAGACCATCAAATGTTTATACTCGATCTGTCGTGAACGATTCGCCGACGATGTCCGTTGAGATCCGACACGTTGATATTTCCTCCCCGCAGAGGCATATCGTTCGGCGCGCGGACCCGTACTCGTTCGTTTGGCCATTTAGGAGGGAAGGCAACACCGGGCGGGTGGCCGCTCGCGATCCGTCGCGAATCATTGATCGAAGATCTAAGACGCGAGAGGTGAGGCCCCGAGAGAAGCCGAGTGCAATAAATATCATTAGTTTCGCTTTTTGCTTCTGGCACGCGGCTGCGAGAGAGAAAGAGAGCAGGCAAGAGGAGAATTCTCCTTTGTACTCACGCATATATGCATGCGTACATTAATATGCGGATGTGTGTACAGATGCCGCGGGCTTTCAGCTTACCCTCTTTCGAGACAAGACCGCACGGAGCACGTATATCTCGATCGCTCAATACCAAAAGGGCACAATCAACAATCAATTCCGATTCTTCCTCTTCTCCTCCCTTAACCTCCTCTCCATGAGACCGCACGTTGCTCGCCCTCTTTATTGTTAAAGCAAATTGCGCAGGTCTTTCTCGTGTCTGGTAGCTGGCCCGGGATACTGAAAAAAATCGCCTCAAGATTGAAGAGTCACTGGGAAATGTTTCGTATTTTCAATGGAATATTGGGATTTGGACATTTTTATCATTATGATATGTCAAGATCATGGGAAAGCCGGTTATCAAGAAGATTTACACCCTGCTTCACCTCCTTAAGAGTTCATTTTCGAAAAATTCTTTCTTAATGCACATCTACACCTTCCAAGGAACATATCTTCCAAATTTCATATTTCTATCTTCACCGGTTTAGGCTGTGCGTTATCTATTTGTCAATCAGTCATTCCCGTGCAGAAATTGTCGTAAGGATTCAATTGGATTCCCATACTTGTTCCTACTTCCTGATTGGGATCCAAAGGGTCTTCGTACTTGATCCTTATGCTTAAACGTTGCGCCCGTACGTCGGATTCTAATCGGGATTCCCCATTGGAATCCAATTTGAATCCTAAAGAATTCCTCCATTATTGAACAGAATCGGATACGATTCTTAAGGCCTTAGGCCACTCTAGAGGCCAAAAAGGGCATATTTTGTGATTTTTTTCAGCGAAACCATAAACTAAATCGGAATTACAAAATAGGGCTTTTATTATACACGTAATTGACTATACAAAATTATTTTTTCACAGCGATACATGTCAAAATGGCGACTGTGCATCATTTTTCCGATGACGCCTTTATTTCTGGGAGGTCAACGGTCGGAGCAACGGCTCCTATAATTTTTGAGTTATGATGAGACACTAAAGTTTTTTCGATTATATATAAGAATAGCTATAGAAGTACGTAGGATTTTTTTGATATATTGTTTTTTTGTCAAAATGGCGAATTTCTAAAACAAAAAGTATAAAATGCCATGAGAAAATCGTCAAAAAATTGTTTATAAAAAAGGAATTATGCAATATAATAAAAAATCCTACGTAGTGCCTCAGAAAATGTAATTCTAAATATACAGTGTCTATTTCAAGTGAATCGATTGAATCTTGTTTGAGTTATGAGTCCGACCGACTTAAAAAATGTACTTTTGAGATAAACGCGTTTAAAGTTAGTAGAAAGTCACAACATGAATCAAGAGGGGTTGCGCTAGAATTCGAAAATCGACTACTTAGAGATTTTTCACACCCATAATCTTTTGGAATATAATTTTACAGGTACTAAGGTACATTTTTAACGAAAAGAAATCGATTTTTGGAAAATCCTAGCGTGGCCTAAGACCTTAATGAATCCCATCGCATTCTGTACCTTGAATTTTCTGAACAGTTTGATGTAAATCGGGAACCCTGACGTAAATCGGGAATTAGTGCAAAGTCCACTTGGATTCCCATGTGAACTCCCAACGTGTGGCGTCTCTATGAAATCCTTATAAGGATGTAGTAGGATCTGGGGACTCCCCGACGAATTTCTGCACGGAGTCAGTCAGTCAAGGAACTGTTTCATATGTATAGATATATAAGACAGTAGACAAATCTTCGAAGGGTCTTATACGTGAAATAGGGAGGGGGAGATGAAAGAAAGAGAGTGAAAGATGATAACACGATAATGTATTTTTTAACAGCATATTGAACTTAACAAGCCCTTTTAATTAATATCATTTAAATAGGTATTAAGTAACTTAAAATTTACATGTCATGTCAGTATCCAGTACATTAATTGACATGTAAATTTTAACTTTTCTAATGCGGATCCACTGTTTGCAAATACGCAGAAAATGTGCTTAATTTTACTGTAACATACATACATGCATTGTTTAAGACACGTTTGATATCGAAACGTGTAAATGAAGACATTCACACGTTTTGCATGTTTTGAATAAGGCAACAATAACGTGTTAAATTTTGATGCGACCAAGTGTTTGAAAATACACATCAAATGCGTTTGAATCCCCATAACACACATAAGTTCATTGTTTTAGGTTGTGTTTGGCGGTTACCCGTGGTTGATTCCTAAAATTACACACTTTTCGATCTCACGAGCAGTCTCGACCAGTGCTGGGATAGGTGACCGGTCCGACTCACGCGCCGAACTACCGACGTCTGTTTTACCGAGTCACCGATGGTGAACGCAACGGAAACTCGATAAAAATGCAACGGCCCATATCGACTCTAGTTTTTGCAAGCTTCCCTGTGCCCTCGAGCAATCTCAATACCGTCATGCCTCGAGCACCGAGTGGATGTGAAAAACATTCCACGCGGTCTTTAAGAAAATCCCGATGCTCATCGCAAGCAAATAAAAATTCCGCGAGGCGAAAATAGAAGATACGATCCAATTGAGGGAAAAAATCATCGCGCGATCGTCATTCAAATTGCTGGCAACTTCACGCGGCTTTTCTCGCAGTCTCACGTCGGGCACAAACGAACGCGAATTTACGATTAACCTTACAGATGAAAATAAACGGCGGACCGTGGTGCTCAGTTCGCGGGACAAGAACGAACTCCGAAGTACCATCGCAATATTTCCGTGCGGTTACTCGCGACTCGTTGCGGCGCACACATAATCACGAACGCGTTTTCAGATTATATGGAGCCCACAGTTGTTCCATAGCACATACGTATACACGCGTACATGACACGGTTGCGTCGATGTATGGCAACGAGCTCTCGTTAAAATAACGGCTACTTAAGATTTGAGAGGCTCGTACACTCGTGAATGTATATATCCTAATTACGCTCCCCGTAACGATCAAGTGAGCTCGATCCGTGTGGATTTTATGGCTTCCGGCCCTCCCGAAATTAGGGACGAGAAAATGATTCAATTCCGTATTCCTTACCTGTGAAGAAAATTCCAAAAATCAAGAAACAAGTGCATTTGTATGTTGAGGAATTTTGGAAAATTTAATTAGCGACGAATTAAAATATGCAGGAGATAAGAGGATTCGGAAAAATGATTATCTTTATCAATGGCCCCAATAAAAGAAGGAACATTTTAATAAAATGCGTTTTTTGCATAGATATTTATGATTATCCGAATAAATAGACTGATTTGATAAATTTGAATACATACTAACTATCCTCCCCGTAACGATTAAGTGCGCTCGATCCGTGTGGATTTTATGGCTTCCGGCCCTCCCGAAATTGAGCACGAGAAAATCATCCAATCCCGTATTCCTTACCTGTGAAGAAAATTTCAAAAATCAAGGGACAAGTGGATATGTGTGTTGAGGAATTTTGGAAATTTTAATTAGCGACGAATTAAAACAGGAGATGAAACGATATGGAAAAATGATTGTCTTTATAAATGGCTCCAATAAAACGAGAAACATTTTAATAAAATGCGCTTTTGCATAGTCATTTATGATTATCCGAATAAATAGACCGATTTATTAAATTTGTATACATGCTAATTACGCTCCCCGTATCGATCAAGTGAGCTCGATCCATGTGGATTTTATGGCTTCTGGCCCTTCCGAAAGTAGGGACGAGAAAATGATTTAATCCCGCATTCCTTACCTGTGAAGAAAATTCCAAAAATGAAGGGACAAGTGGCTATGTGTGTTGAGGAATTTTGGAAAATTCGTTAAGCAACGTATTAAAATATGCAGGAGATGAGACGATATGGAAAAATGATTGTCTTTACCAATCGCTCCAATAAAAGGAGAAACATTTTAATAAAATTCGTTTTTCGCATAGCTATTTATGATTATCCGAATACATAGACCGATTTGTTAAATTTTTATACATCCTAATTACTCTCCTCGTAACGATTAAATGAGGTCGAACTGGGTGGATTTTATGGCTTTCGGCCCTCCCGAAATGAGGGACGAGAAAATGATTCAATCCCGTATTCCTTACCTGTGAAGAAAATTTCAAAAATAAAGGGACAAGTGCATATATATGTTGAGGAATTTTGGAAAATTTATTTAGCGACGAATTAAAATATGCAGGAGATGGAAAGATATGAAAAAATGATTATTTTTGTCAATGGCCTAATAAAGAACGAAACATTCAAATAAAATACATATTTCGCATAGCTATTTTTAATTATCCGAACACATAGTCCAATTTCGATAAAACTTTCAACAAAATTCCCATTTTTAATGATCCGTACAAATACTCCAATTTCTATAAACTTTTTAAGAAAATGCCTATTTCTAATGACCCGACAAAGTCATTTAAAAAATAAGGGTCACGTTCATTGCTTCGTCGTCATGAAATACTTGGAGTATTACTTTATTTATATGCTTTAACAGTTTAGAAAACAATAATTTTAGACACCTGAAAATGGACCGGACCTGAGAAAATGTACGTAAATGCTTGTAACTATGAATAGATATTCGGATAAAATATCTATTAATAACTTTTTTTATTGGAATACCAAACAAACAGGTAAATAAAATACTATTTTTAATCGCTGTACTGTCCAACAAATTTAAAGTATAAGGGCCACGTTCTTCCGTTGGCTGGACGATAATTTCAGATAGTGCTATCTATTCCTTGGAAATTTTGGTGCGCATTTTTAAAAACTTCATACGTTTTACTTTTTCGCGGTATGTTTTACGGTCTCTTTTCTCTCGAGACACATGTAATCGCACACGGGATGTGCCAGAATATTGCTTGCGTCGAGTAGCGACGAGTAGGCGGTTTTTGCTCTCTCTCCTCTCTCTCTCTCTCTCTCTCTCTCTCTCTCTCTCTCTCTCTCTACGTCATTCTGCTTGCTCTTGCCAGGGCAAAGGGTAAAAATAGCAGAACGTACTCTCGTTGTCGTCGTCGTCGTACGCATACAGCACCTGCATCTCGGCTGTGTGACGGCATAACGCAATATTATTCTCCAGCTTTAGCCTCGGAATGCCCTCCGCGAGTCCCTTTCGAGCTACGACTCGAGGAGAGCTCAAGGGACGGTTGCAAAACAGAATCAAAGAGAACATTTAACCCACCGTTAATGCTTGCCGTACAAGCATAACTTTTTGCTCGTTCCACCATTCGCAACACTACCAATGTGCATCTCCGACAATACCTCTTGTTGAAAAAAAAAAACAAAAAAAAAAAACAAACGTGAGGGAAAACAAACGACAGAAAATAAGAAAAGCCATTTGCCGATGTACACTCGTTCTTTCTAAATCCACTTGTCGCTCTGCGAATATTCTCGTTCGTTTAGATTCACGACAACTCATTTGTGGAAAACATTCTCGTATGAAAAGAGCTAAAGGGTCTGCATAAGCGTGATGTTTTGAAAATACGATTTTCGATTGCATCGTTTTTTAGCCTAAGGTCTTAACTTTAATTTACAACAAGGATTTTGTAAAAATTCAAAAAATTGGCCGAGGTGTGACGATTTTTGATGAAGGGTTAGATCGCGAACCGGCCCCACTGCGATTTGCCCGTTTTTCTTTTGCATTCCTCTTCAAACTATGTTTTACGAAACGATGGAAGTCGTATCTGAAAATCTATTCGTCCGATTCACTTCAAATTTGCGCAGAGCATAGTTTCTAACATATTCTATCGTATGACCGGATTATTTTCTTATCCGTTTATCCATTCGTTAATAACAAACGACTGAAGCTATTTTTTCCATCGAAAATCGAACTTTTGTTCCACAGCTTGACATTTTTGTAATTTTCAAAATTCCAAAAAACCATTCGGTCATATGAAACTTTTATTATACTAAAAGTACATTTTTTTTAAATTTTTCCCTTCAGATCATCGCAGTAGCCAGAACTACCTATTCCAATTGGCCATTGGTCTTGTTCTTTACGAGACAATTCTAGCATGAATAATTACGCGACCGAAGTAATTAACCTTATTCCATTTAAAATGACAAAAATACAATATGGCGCCCGATCTCGCCAAATTATTTCGTTAAATAAGGTCATTGGATCCTCGAGAATAGTCGAATTGTTTCAATTAGAATCAATGTAAAAAAGTCATTGGGAAGCCCTACAAAACTTCTGGTATTTCTGCGAGGCTGAACGAGCGAATACGGGGATGGAAACCACAGGAAGCTCCGCGGGAGAAGCATAGAAGAGCCGGCAGAAGAGAGCAGGGCGGAGCTGAAGCTGCGCTCGAAAGGGTGCGCGATTATATGCTGGGGAGAGAACAGCGTGAACCGGGAAATGAGAACGTGGTAGCCGATTGTGTGCACCAACATCGTTCTCCCATCGTCGTTGTCGTTGTCGTCGTCGTCGCCATTGAGAAAATCCGACGAGTCCACGCTTCATGGACCTTGTTGCAGGTGCACCACGAACAAACATTTTTTTTTAAGTAGAATGAGATCACAAAGTTTGTCTGCGGATCGAAAATAGTAGGACTACAATCTTTATTCAACATAATATCTATACATATAAGACAATTCGGTGACTGACTGACTGACTGACAACGCACAGCCTAAACAGGTTGACACATAAGTAATGAGAGATTTATCTGGACCTTTAAACATTTTTGTTGAATCGTCTAGAAGCCTCGATGACGAAAGGCCTTTGCCTACACTATGGAGACACCCAATAGATAACGATGGCAGTTATATTTCTGATAATCGATTGTGATTAGAAAAATTTAAAAATTAAACATATTTTCCATACAATTGCGCATTACTTATGTGCCAACCTAGTATTCGTATTCGAACGATTGTATCGCACAACAAACGAGTACATGGCAATTAACCCATATAAATAGTGTATAAATAGTAATTCCATTATTTTATATAAATATTAAATTGCACAAAAATCTCCTACAGATATCGATGGAGTTACGGAACAATCGTTAGCTCTTTTAAAGCCTGAATAATTTCGCTTGCGAGCCCAACATTTAGAAAATGTTATAGATTCGGCAATTTACTGGTTGCGTATAGTATTAAATATATGATTATGCATTTTGTAGTAATATGAAATAAATTTCGTGCAAATCGCCAGGTAGAACGTCAATGGGATGAGTCCGACGAACCACGTGTGTGATTCGTCGGACTGAGTGTATCGGGAATTGAATCCGACACGAGCAAAACACACTCGGTTTTCCGGTACACAGAAGAGTGGGGGAGTCTCGAGGTCGTGACCACCACCAAGTCAGGTAACGAAACCGAAGGAGGGTTGCTACGACGACGACCTACAATATCGCGAGAACCACGCAACTCTTGGATATATAGATATGTATATATGGACCGACTGGCTCAAAAAGTGTATCAGGCCATCGAGAATTCCCAGGGGATAATCTGACAAATTTACGGTTTCAATAGAGTGTTTTTTTTTTTAAGGGAAACTTGGAAAACCTATATTTTCCGAGTATCTTACGTAATGAAGAACTTGTCTATAATTAAACGAAACATTGTTCGAATGTAGATTTAAAGACCCGTGCAGATATTGTCGTAGGGATCCAATTAGATTCCTATATTTGTTCCTACTTCCTGATAGGAATCCAATGGGTCATTGCATTGGTTCCCTGTACTAAAACATCACGCTCGAAGATTGGATTCCAATCGGGATTCCCCATTGGAATCTAATATACGAATCCTATTTGGATCCTAAAGGATTCCCACATTGTCGAACAGAATCTGATACGATTCTTGATAAATCCAATCGCATTCTGTAGGTTGAATTTTCCAAACGAAATACATCAATGTTCAAAATGAGTGCATCTTTAAAAAGTATAAATCTTATCAAAACAATATATATATAAATTGCTTGAAAAGGTACTTCTTAAAAATTGACTCGAATCACATGATTGAAAATCCACTGCAATTATCGTTTGTTATTTTTTTTTTTATTGCACTTTGACATAATATCACGTACACGCTTACGAAACGTGCAGGTTATATTTCAACACGGCGAGTTTTTTCTCGTGACCTTTCTTTATTCTAACGTAATAAGAATTCTCAAACGGCGTTCATCGGGAGGATGCAGAATCCAATTGTATCCTAATGAGAACATCCTATGTGCGGTGCCCATAACAAACCCTTATAGAGATGTGGATGTGGAAAGGATATATTTCTCGGAAGATTCAATGAATTCCGGTTGAGAATTTCAAATAAAAAGTTCTCAAACAACGTCAATCGAAAAAGAACGCGGAATCCACGGGGATTCCAATCTAGACAGTTCTTGATAGTCCTGCACATGTGAGATCAAATGAAGCGACGAGAGAGAACAGAAAAAACAACATAGAGAACGACGAAAAAATGGAAAATGGTGGCGAACGAGGAAACAAAAGTGCCTAAAGTGAAGTTACGATTGGAAGAGGACGAGCAAGGAATTCGAGGAGCAATGGAAAATCAGGAAAGATGAAATAGAAGAGGAGAATGAAGGGGAGTGAACCAGGAGAATGAAGAAAAAAATATGAGGAACAGAGGAAAGAGAAAAAGATGAAGTGACGGTAGTAGGGGAAGAATAGAGAGAGAGAGAGAGAGAGAGAGAGAGAGAGAGAGAGAGAGAGAGAGAGAGAGAGAGAGAGAGAGTGAGAGAGAGAAGAAGGCAAAGACGAAGATACGTAAAGGCTCACAGTTGAATTTACGTGGAGGGAGAGGTGAACGAGAGAAACGAAGAGGTGGCGGTGGAAACACGTAGATTCGTACTACTATATACGATTACGTGTGGCGTGTAGGGGCGGCAAGGGGAGGCAAAGCTGAGCCAGTAGTGGTGGTTGATGCTGGTCGCGGTGATGGTGGTGGTAGTGGTGGAGGAGACGACCGCCGATACCACCGACGCCGTGCGTCGTTCCCGCGTCGTCGTCGTCGAGGCGAGACGACTGCGAACCTACGGAGTACGTAACAGGGACTGGCACACAAATATACGCACACACACACACACACACACACATACACACGTGGGGGAAGAGAAACGTGAGATAGAGGGAGTTGCGAGTGTCGCGGGCTCGTCGTCGAGGGTGGCAAAGAGCGGCGAAGAGAGGAGAGAGAAATAAAGAGGGAGAGAGAGTGAGAGAGAGAGAGAGAGAAAGAGAAGGAGGAGGGAACCGAGAGAAGGTGGAGAACGCGACGACTAGGTGGAGAAGACGGTTATCTGGCTCCTGGTTGCTCCGGCTCCGTCGACACTGTGACATACACGGCCAACAATTAACCGTTGAGAAACGTCATCTCGCACCCTCGCAAAGAAAACAAAAACTAAAATCACCAGCATCCATCGATCGAAACCCCAAAATTATTCTCCCGAAAGATCCTCCCTCTCGCGAGCATCCTCGAGAACGAAAAAAAAAAACAAAAATCGGCACAGTGACAGTGACAATTTGAGAGGTTAGAAAAATAAAGCATGGCTTATCGGGAGAGTTGGCACGAATGTGCTCGAAGTTAATAAAACGTAACCGGAAGTGAGGCAGCTTAACCAATTGACAGCTAAACAATTAGTTCGCGAGAAAAAAAACATAAACAAATGTCCTTGGAGTTTTACACGAATTATCCGGCCATACACGTGTAGTGTCGATTCCGAAGTGACCGGAAGTGGATCCCTCGTAATTAGATTCGAGAGCGGCAATAAGGACACGATTTTGCAACTTAGGAAAACTTATCTAGGGCCAGTAGTAACAATCGTCGAGTAACGAGTAGTAAAATCAAGGGGGCTATCGAGAGTGCACATGACAAGATAAGTCGGCGGTCGCATGGCTCGGAGTTTCGGCATTCGGATTTTCAGTGTTGCACCGTCGACAAATTCGGCGCTCGAGGTGCAACGATGAGATCGAAACCGGTTGCGCGGAGACTGGCACAGGGTGAGTGACGCTATTGTTCCTTCTTCTTTTTTTCTTTCCATACGACCGATCGGGTTGGCGACATCACAATAATTGCAATAATAAGTTAGCATTATCCTCGAACTCATTGGCATTGGAAACCTACTATCTGGTTACTTTTAGGGACTTTTTTTTTATGGAAAGTATCTAGGGACATATCCCTTCGGGGACACGGTGAACAGTCACTTCTTTGTTACTTTCTGCAATGTTTTCTGAAATGAGAAACAACTATAGAATTGCCTTCCGGAAGCAGAGGGAACGGTAACTTGCTTGTTAATTTTTGGAGATTTTTGAGGCGAAAAGTAACTAGCGACTTACCTTTTGGAGACTTGAGGAATGATTACTTTTACCTCAGTTTACTTTTCAGGCACAATACATTTTCAAATTATGCTACCTTATGACGTTGAAGCTTGCATCGTTGGAATGCAACGATTTTTTTGTCCATTTTTCACTTTTTTATTTTCATGCTTATCCAAAGCAGCTTTTTTTTATAAATTGAGGTCGTAAATCTCTAATAAGAATACGTGAAAGAGTTTGAGTGATTTTCGCAGCCAACAAAAAATTTGAAAAATTAAATGAATTGATTTTGCATTCCAACATCATCGTACCTTACTATTTTATTTCAATTGTTTTGCGTCAAGACGAAAAACGTTCCCCATGATTCTCTTCCTCGGAGAGACGTGTCATGTTATCTTTTTTTTCTGTTATCCTCGTAGACTCGTTTTTATGTGGCGCAACGAATATTTTCGCGAATCTATGCAGCGCGAAATGACCCGATAAAATCGATTAACGACTCAAGTTAGACGCGATAATTAATCGATATAATTTAATGACCGGGAAGTGAGGGAGTAGGGGAGAGGTGAAAAAAAAATGAAATTTGACGGGACATACGTGTAATATCGATCCGCCGAAACGGATGAGGAAAGAAAAGCGCGCGCGCGCGTGTGTATGTGCGTTTGTCATTCCGTATCGGACATACGCCCGATAAAAAACGATCTGTGGCACAAGAGAGTTTTATAACGATATGAATAAGCGAGGTGTGCGCGTATAAGATTTTTGATGGGGCGACAAATGGATTATGGCAAACGCTCATGGCCTCCCCCCCACCCCGCCCTCTCCTCAACCCTCCTCCCTTGCAATCCGCGGTCTCATATTCTTATCTATTTCAATTTCATTGTTTCGACGTTTCGCGTCTCTTTGAACAGAAGGATTTATCGCCGCAGCTACACTCCTCGGGATTTATTCTTCGATTTGTTCCAACACTCTTCGTAATTGGTCGCGACAAGAGCCGCCGCAAATCCCTGCGCATAATAAGCCATTTTACACCGCGATACTTTTGCATCTCCTTTGCCGCGAATTCCCGTGGATACTTTTTTTTTCTTCCTACTTTGTTTTTCATATTTCGCACATTGTTTTGTCGGGACATGTTTTATCCGCTTTTCCATTTCGTCACGTTGTACATTGTCTTGATCGCGAATAGTAAATGCAATGCACAGCGAAATACGAGGCTAGAGCTCGTATCGTTGGAACTCAATGAAAAACGTTTTTTTTTTTAATCAGCTACATTTGTTTCCACAGATTTGGGGTACGGAAGTGATGAGGTTGAAGTCTGCATCGGAGGAATGCAATGAAGATTGCTGTTTTGTTTTTTTTTTTTTTGCAAAGTTCCTTTTGCCAGATTTGAGCTTCGGAAATCACTGCAACATTCTTTAGGATCCTTATCGAGAGATGTACGATCGAAATCTGTGAGACATGATTTTGAATGATGATAAAAAATAAGGATATAAAAATATAAACATTTTCGTTGCGTTCCAACGATGCAGACTTCAAGCCCATCGAAAATCAATCAAATGTCAAATCAAATCAATTGGAATACTTATTACCAATCAGATGGCTAAATCTGCAAAAAAAGATTTTGGGTAACGATAGAATCAAGGAAATAAAAGAATAAAAAATCATTTGCCTTGCGTTCCAACGATACAATTTTTTATACAATACCGATGATGTACTTATAACGCTCCCGACGAAAAGCTATGGACGAAAGCTATGGACAGTATTGCAACGTTGCAGTGACGTGTTCATCGTTTCAAAGGTGGACGTCAGAGCAATAACCAAGTTCGACAAATTTCGAAGTAACGATGCAAACATCGTCGAATTGCAAAGAAAAAAAAACATTATTTCCTCACTTTTATCATGATCCAATAGCTTATCCACCAAATTTGGGCTTCAGGTTTCTTATAAGGATACTAAAAACAAAAACATTTATGTATTTTTCATAGCCCAAACCTGCCAAAAATAAAGATCAGGCTGATAAAATTTCCTTGCGTTCCAACGATGCAAACTTCAATGTCATTCGAAGTAGATGTAGACGCGTATTTTCCTGGTCCCTCGCAAATTACTTTTTCTGCACATGAAATCCTTCTCTTTTTAATTAATTTTTCGAGCTGCAAAAAAATCTCGAATTTTTGCACGAGGAGATCCGAAGAATTTCGAAAAATGTCAAATTTACAATCGATTAGGCATAAGAATGGTCATGACCATAATTCCAGAAAAACTTCCTTCCTTCGGGCCGGCAAGTAGAAAAGATTCTCGGCATTGAAATTTCGCACGCGTACGTGGCACTGAATTTCCGCGATAAAACAAGCGGACCATTCTTTCCGCATTGAGGCGAGAACATGAAACGATCTATCAGTTGAGTGTGTGATTTTGTCGCGGAAACAATGATTTCACACGTGTAGCGAAGCACGGAAAGATAAGGAGAATCGGTAGAAAAGTATCTAGTGGATATGATAAATGAATTGAGCGAAGAATCAGCACGCTCGCGACTCATCGGCACGTTTTTCGCGAGACGGCCAAAGAGCAGGTGCTCCACACTCACCTATTCTTGCACACGGAGTTCCTCTCTGTACAACGCTTGATAAACGATAACACCAAATCTAGGCTCGCTTACGTCGTAAGTACCAGAAAAAAAAAAACCGAGAAAATAATGTGTATATCTATTTTATGGAATGACGTTGAAGTTTGCATCGTTGGAACGTAACGAAAAATAATCGTATTGAATTACTTCAATTTTTTTTTGGCCGATTTAGGCTGTAAAAATGACTCAAACGTTTTTACGTATTCTTATTAGAGATTTATGGCAATTTGCCAAAAAGGCTTTCAATAATGATAGAAATAAAGAAATGAAAAATAGATCATTAAAAAATCGTTGCATTGCAACAATGCAAACTTCAACGTCATTTTTATGGAGAACGCTGAAGACGCCCACCAACCGCGAGTTCATTACTGTCAGTGAAAACAAAAATAATTCACTAATATGTAATAAATAATTATTGTTACAATATAATTATTCATATGTATCTTTTATTTATTTTTTTTTCCAGTGTCCATTTTTTTCCAATTGAACCTTTCTTCCTATCACTCCCTACCCGCACTTCGCTAATCTAACCTAACTTCCGCTGCGTCCACAGCCATCTTAAGCTACACCATACCGCATTTGCCGAGATTACGGGGAAACTGTGGGAAAACTCGTACCGGTATAGACGGCCCCCGTATTCTTCTGATTCTCTGGTGCACAATACTTTTACTCGAGCATCTACACCAAAGTATCAAGATTGACCTTCCGCTCATTGGTTGATGCGCCAACTGGTGCATGGCTAAGCGGTCACCGCTTCGAGTACTGGCCACGCGCAATGCTGCTTAACTCGAGGTACCGCCGAAGCCGAACCCTGACCGCACATCCACCAGTGTCGGTTAATTATTCATATGTAATTATTGTATGTAATAAATAATTATATATATAATACAGACACTGTGACAGAAAGTTTGCATACACTTTTCGAATTTTCAATCAAGATCAAGAGCTATAGATCTCGGTAAGAAAAATGCAAAAATAAATGTTTGAGATAGTATTCGAAAGTTAAAAAAAAAAGCACAATTATGCCTTTTTCTGTATTCTCTAGTACTTTTTCTTATCACTAGGTGCACCTGATTAGAATTGTTGCTTGGAAATTTTTCTATTCCAATAAATTCGCGAGTTATTTTTTTTCAGATATCGTAATACGAATTTATTCACAGAGGGACTAGAACTTACCGAGATGTACCTCCAATTTGCCTCGGAAAATAGTTTTCTCCTGATGTTTTTCACAAGATTATTTCAGCTCTTGGTCAAACAGTGAATTCTTCGGGTATGCGTCACAAATCGAGAACTACGAGCTAGATCAAAAATAGATCTCGTGAAAAAGAAAGGTTGATAAAGAAACGATGCGAATGATTTTTTTTTTTTTCATTTCGAAAAATATGTAGAGGAATTTGCATCGGGCGCTCTTTAAAGTTGAGTTTTGATCGGAAGTATGTCCGTCTAATCTTGCAAAAAAAAAAAAACAATATTCTTCAACATTTATCGATGGAGTGATCGGATTTTCGCAATATCGTAACGATAGAATTCAGGTAACTTTAAATTCAATTCGACCAATTCAGTTTTTGCGACACAACGAGGAAAAAAAAGGATCTCGAAATCATTTGCTCAACGTGCATTCTTATATCTGTAATCTTCTCTGCACAACTATTATTCACAGCATCCGAGAAAAATTTAAATATCATGCATATCACGAGACACGATACGTACACGTTGCGATAAAACGGAGGCGGAGCGTCACGACCGCGCATTCGCGTTTTACTTTTCCCTCGCTCGATATATATATATATATATATATATATATATATACACTTGTCTTGTCTAGTCATTCGAGTGCGCATCCGTCGCGGCTTTCCCGCGGCCAAGTCCCGCCCCCGCGCATGGTATCCTCAGATGATGGCACGAGTCGCGCGTTATCACGCGATGAGCGCATTGCGAGGAGTGGGACGCGCACGTATATGCTACTTTCACGCCGCGTTCTCGTACATACGCGGACATACGAATCCCCGGGTCGCTATTTTCATCGTCCATAGTCGCGCTGTCTCCTGCGCCGCATTAAGTTTATACAATACGATAAATCGATTAAATTTCGCTTGGACGAACAAAATAATCGTTCATTTTTTCTCTGTAATGCAAATTTTTATTCAGCCCTGTCCGTCGTTGTGGATTCGACTCAATTTGATGCTTCAAAGATGTTTTTTTTTTCTTTTGCATAATTTTTCGGTTTCTTAACGAGTCTGCATAAGGTGTGTTTGAGATATTTTTTTATCTAATAGGAATATTGGGATGCCGAGATCGGAATTTCACACAGGATTGATACATAGTCTTCGACAAGCTTGAGTTTGTTTGGGTTTTTTATTGAATAATACTGATCAATAATGAAATTATAATTATTCGAACGAAGCGCTGCCGTTGCTGCGTGGCCAATCGGTGAAGGTAGTTCTGGCAATTAGGATGATGTGAAATAATTTTTTTTTAAATTTTACTGCTAGTCTAATAATAAAACTTTCGTATGAACGGATACTTTGTTAAAATTTCGAAAATTACGACAACGGCAAACCGTAGAAAATAAGTTCGATTTTCGACAAAAAACAGCTTGAATCGTTTGTTATTGACAAATGTATAGACATATCTAAAAATCACGCGGTCATACGATAGAAAATGTTATAAACTGTGCTCTGTCCGAATTTGAAGTGAATCGGACGAATAAATTTTGAGATACGAGTTACGCCGCTTCGTGAAACATAGTTTTGAGAAAAACGCAAAAGAAAAGGTTAATCGTAGTTGGACGATTCGCCGTAGAGCACCGGGCGATCTGACCCTTCACAAAAATCCTCACTACTCGGTTGATTTTTGGAATTTTTACAAAATCTATGTTACTAATTAAAATCACGATTCTAGGCTATAAAATGATGAGACTGAAGTTAGCATCGTTGGAATGCAACGAAGATTATTATTTTTCAATTGCTCGAATTTCTTGTGACTGATCTTCGTTAAGAAAATCGATCAATTATTTTTTAAATCGCTTACTTATGGATCTATAATTTTTATCTGCCAAAAAATAATTTGTAAAATAATTTAAACGAGGTAATAAAAATATGAGAAAGCATTTTTCATTGCATCCAACGATGCAAACTTCAAGACCATATAAAATTATCAAATTAAATTAACCGTATTTTGATATTTCGAGCTCATGCAAGCCTCGTCATTTATGTGACAACTCAAATATACTCAGATATACAGGTTATTGGTCATGATCCCGTAAAAGGGTTGCAGGACATATTTTCCGCTATCGAATAACCCATTAATGCTTTATACAAAAGTGATCCATTTTCGAGATATCATTTTTATTATTTTTTTTAAGTGAGTGATAGGCAACTTAAAAAATTAATTAAAAAAACGGTTGTATGGAATCCTCTTTGGATATTTAATAATGTGTAGTTTTTTTAATGATCCGCAGGCTAAGTAACTTAGTGATTTTTTTTTCAAATTAGACCTACATTATTGTCAAAGAAAGTTACAAAAATTATTAGGCTTACAGAGTATTGGACTCCTGATTTAAATTTTTTTGCAGATTATTCTTATTTTATCGTTGATAATTCTTTGTTACTGTGTCCTCAAACTCAAACTTCTTTCTTTCAAATATTTTCAAAGTTGCCTACTCCTCACTTAAAGAAAATAAGAATAATATCTTGTAAATGGTTCACTTTTGCATAAACCACTAATGGGTTATTTGATAGCGGAAACCATGCCCGACAACCCTTTCACGTGATCGTCACCAATAACCACTAGGCCTGTAGATGTAGAAGAGAGATGATATGCCAATCGGGGCAAGTAAAGAAGGCCTTGACCATTGGCAACCGGAACTATGCGTCTTCGTCAAAAGAAGAGAAGGGGAAGAAGATCAATGACAGCGCGGATCGGGCGGTCGCACCGGAAACCACTCTCTACAAATAAATAACCGGATCTTAAACAGATAATAAAATAAACTTGAGTGTGACTCCTTAGTCTTGCTCATCTTGTTCTTGCATTACCCAAGATAACGCCCCCGCGACTTAGAAGACAGGCCAATATCGAGTCACAAATGTCCTTTCGGACGGATCTCCGATATATATGTGTATATATATATATATATATATATATATATAAGTAAAAAATCCAAACGTCGCTTTTTACAAAGCTGCGCTATTCTCTTGTTTATATTGTCCTGCAGTAGAGAGAATTCTGGGAGTCTCTCACGCGAAAAAGAATGTGCGTTCCCATTTACGCACGCGCACACACACACACACACACACACACATGCGACGACTTTGCAATTTATCGCTCACCGAGTTCTCACAATGATAAAGTCTTCCAACAACAACAACAAAAAAAGCTTGGAAGACTTTAGCAAATAAAGGTTTTGTGGCTTGCGTTCCTTCCGACAAAGCCCTCGAGCCCCGAGTCGACAAATACGAGTACTCTATACACATTCATACACGCACACGAACTAATTATATTAAGGAGTTCGTAATGTGTAAGACAAAATCCGTTAACGCTTGACTCTCTATCGCTGGAGTCGAGAAATACAATGAGGTCTTCATATATGCATACTTAAGGTTTACACATACTCACGCGTATGTGTTAACGCATGTATGTGTGCGATCTCATCGTTCACCCTCCTCCCTTGTCGAGCGAGCGAGTCCAAAAGGGTTGTAGGAACGAGCGAAGAGCGTGTTCAATATTGCCGATGGTGTTGGCATTTTCATCGTTGGAACGCAACGAAAATTCTTTTTTATATTTTTCTTTCCTTATTTTTATCATTATATGGAGTTTTTTTCGCAGATCTCGATTGTAGGTGACAAAGAAGCATAGTAAAAAATCGTCGTGGAATTTTCATAGCGAAAAAACCGGAAAAATAAATTAAAGAAACAAAAAAAAAGCATGAGATTGAAGTTTGCATCGTTGGAATGCAATGAATGTTTTTTTCAACTGCTTTAATTACTTTTACTTGTTTTTTTGCTGTGAAAATTCCCCTACGATTTTTTACTGTGCTCCTTTCAAGATTTACAATCGAAATCTGAGAAAAAAATATTAGATACAATAAAATATATCAGATACGAATTAAGACTAGATATTAGATACAAAAAAAAGTTAGATACTAATATAACATACGGGAATAAAAATATAAGAAAGAATTTTCGTTGCATTCCAACGATGCAAACATCAACATCATAAAAAAAATGCATTGCATTCCAATGATGCAAACTGCAACACCATAAAAAAATTCATCACATTCCAACGATGCGAACTTCAATCTCAGGGGAGTTGAAGTTCGCATCGTTGGAAAGAAACGATAATTCTTTTCAATTTCTCATTTTCATAATCATCCAAAGTCATACTTTGCATATTTAGATTGCAGATCGATAAATGAGAATTTAAAAAATGTTGGCAAGATTTCCGTAGCACAAATCGGCTTAAAAAAATTTGACAAATAAAAAAAAACTTTCCCCTTGCATTCCAACGATGCAAGCTTCAACGTCGTTCAATCTCACGATTGCCATGTGATACGTGAGATACATTCCACCAGCGCAAAGTGAATTTCCCTTAATTCGGACGTGCTCGATTCGACCTCTCATTTTTTCCTCATTTTTCTTTTATCGTCATGCGAGCACGCATTGCGGTTAAAAAAAAATATATATATCTCGAATATAGAAGGGACAGGGAGAACCGGATGTAAGTTCCGTGAAAAGAAGATCCCGATGAATCGTACCAAGTACGCGATCGTTGATGAGATCTTCCTCAAAAAAAAAAAAGACATCGAGCTGTGAGATAATGTAACGTGAAAATACTCGGGGGATGATGCGTATATATATATAACGCATATGAGAAGAACAATCGCGCCAGTTCGTATTCACTACATACGGAGAGATTGATGTCTCGTGTATCCGCAAATGGGAAGATGTGTGCCCTTCTGGTGTTTCACCGATGGTCGTCGCGCCGAACCGCAAGAACATAATCGCCTCTCTGCGGCACACTTCATTTACACATACATTTAAATCCATTTGTGTGTGTGTGTGTGTACAGCGCAGGGCTATCCGCCCTATTTCTTTCAATGGAGCATATCATCCCATTGAGATCGCGCGGGCGTCTAGGTCGGTACCGGAAGTCGGATCTGTCGAGAGGAGACAAAAGCCAGAGAAACAACGCGAGCATATATGAAGGGAAAGGTGTTTTTTAAGACGTTCGACTTCGAAGACCGTCCCGAAAACAGCCAGATGCCCTAATAGCCAACGTTATCTTGATACAAAGGCTTCGAAATGTCCTTTCGTCATATATATATATATATATATATATATATATATATATATATATATATTGTACGCGCAGGGCTAAACGTAAGGGCGAGGGGAGGGAAGGTTCTGTTTCATCGTGGCTTTTGTCTCGCATCCTGAGAGACTCATATATATCTATCTACAATGGAGAAATACAAGGAGGCAGAGAAACAGAGAGAGAGAGAGAGTATCGTGAATAGATCTCGGATGATCCTCTGCAATGCTATAATTCACAGAGAGCAAGAGAGAGAGAGAGAGAGAGAGAGAGAGAGAAAGAATACTCTCGCAAACGTCTTATTCGTTTATGTAGGTTTTGGTTTTCCATTGGAGCTCGTGAAGAATGACGCCACACTGAGCGTTCCAAAATAAACCATCCTGCTCTCGAGCTCAGCAGCTTCCCTTGTCATTCATTCGCAATAAGTTCGCTCTGCATTGTATTCGTCTTCGCTTAAATCTCTCCCAATTCGTTTTTCACTTCTGTCCCCCCAAATGATCAAATTCGCAACTGCTCGATGAGGAGGAGGAGGGGGGGGGGGGGGGGGGGGGATGAAATTTGCGTTCTCATACTTAGCAGGGCTCGATGTAGTGCGGATGATTAAGATCGTAGTCTCGCCAAGGCGTTTTTCTATAGATTTTTTTTCATTATTTTAAGGGCCCATTTAGGTTACTATTAAATGATTATCTACAAAATTTCAAAAGGATTCACCGTTCCGTTTTCGAGATATTGGCAAACAAAGATTTCACAGTTTTACACGTGTTCTTATGGGGAGCAGTGAAAAAATTCATATTTCACGCAATAAATTCGAAACTTTTCGACAGATTTTTTTTTTCTATTCTTAATTACAGAGGAAGATATGATGGAGTGGGTAAAAAAAAATCATGAATTTTGACCGTCCAGTTTCAGAGATATAGCGATTTAAATTAAGCAATGTCTAGCGACGCTAGCGCCACGAAGCGACTGGAGCAGACTAGAACTAGATTACAGTAGTGTGTGCATATCCGTATCCGTAGAGTATCTACGTATTAGTAGCCGGAATGGATAGTCTGATACAAAAGTGAGGCTTAGGTGAACATTATATTAGGCGTTTTCATCATTACTTTATAAGTTTTTATATCCCGAAAAGATGTACCTACATTATAAGGATATTTCGCAATATTTCGGAGCTTTCATCGATTGAGCGGAGAATAAACTTTTCAACGTGACTGTGGCGAGACTACTACCTTAAACAGTTCGAGGAATATTTTGTAAGGTGATGATAAAAGTGCCACGGTTGATTTAACAATCGTTGCACGGATATATTCGAACAACCCTGGTCTCGATCGTGTTTGGATTCCTTTAAGCGAGTATAGTGATTAGGAGGAAGAGGGGATGGATTTCTCAGTTTGAGCGAGATAAAAAATGTTCTTTCCGCATAATCGATAACTCTTTTTGAATTTCCATATTTTGCGCACGTACGCAAACTCGATTGCCGTTGCGCCGGATCGTTTTGCGGTATTGGTATATCGCGGTCTTCGTGTTTGTTGCAAGGGAACGCAGCGAAAATTCTGTTTTTTCTCTCTTCTTTGTTACGGTTGTCTGAAATTTTTTTTTTCGCCAATCTCTTCTAGGAATTGTCGAAAATGGGTGGATTATTTACGTACTCTTAATCGGCAAAAAAATTGGGCCAATTCAAACCGCAACATTATATTATTTTGTTATTTGCCTATCTGTCAAAAAAGTGGTACACTTCGAAGCAAAAATCCAAAGAAATTCGATGAGATATGGAATAACGGAAAACCAAAGAATTTCTCGGAGATATAGATTAACGCAAACACAAATAAGTTCCACGAGATATACAATA
This sequence comes from Ophion ventricosus, assembly GCA_963932345.1. Lineage (NCBI taxonomy): Eukaryota > Metazoa > Arthropoda > Insecta > Hymenoptera > Ichneumonidae > Ophion > Ophion ventricosus. The sequence goes on from OZ010716.1 coordinate 25,309,177, forward strand.
ATAATATACGTTTAGATAAAAATAACCCAAACAAATTATGTAAGATACAATGACGTTGAACTTCGCATCATTCGGATGCAACAAAAATTAATTTTTGGAAACTTGCCATCATCGATTTTTTTTTCCACCAACCTTATGCTATGAGTATCAATCATAGGTTTCTTTTACCCCAAACACGATTTACTCATACGGTTTTTTTTACGTCCTTTTCTAAGCTCCACAACCTAAATCTACAACAACAAAAAAAAACATTTTGAGCGGTGACAAATTAAAAAAAAAGGACTTTCGTTGCGTTCTAACGATTCGCAAACACAAATAAGTTTCACGAGGCATAGAATAACAATATCTATTTAGATACAAATAACCCGAACAAACCCGACCAAATTATGTAAGATACAATGACGTTGAAATTTCCATAATAAGGATAAAATGAAAATTCATTTTTGGAAGCTTTCCATCATCCAATTTTTTTTTCTACTAAGCTTACGCTACGAGAATCACTCGTACGTTTTTTTTTTCAACTTTTTCTAACTCCACAATCTAAATGTGCAAATAAAACATTTTGGGGGTTGACAAATTTTAAGAGTCCCTTTACAATATTTAAAAATCAATTTTTTCACATATTTCGAAAGTATAATATATTGAGAGTATACTGGAAAATCGAAAAATCGAAATATGAAATATTTACGAAGTTATAACACATAGTCGAGAGCGCGCCGGTACCGCATGCCGTGAAATAGGGAAACTTTAAACGCGATTATCTCGAAACTGCATTTTCAAAAACTGCTCATGTTATAGCTCAAAAAGTGATTGATCGATCCGGCTGAAATTTTGGGAGGTTTCTCACTATAACATTATGGGAAGGATATACCTACAGTTTTAAGTTTGTCGCGTAAATAAATTACTTTTTTGGAGTAAAAATTGTCGAGAAAATGGTCAAAAATATGAAAATTTGATTTAAAAGCCTACTTCATTTTTAATTTTATACTTTTTTATATTTTTATAGGTATATCCTTCCCCTACACATGCCAATAATCGAAAAATATTTTCGATTTCTATTTCAGAACAATAGAAAAAATCAGGCAAATAGAGCACTTTGCTATATCACGCAAAAGATGCCTGAAGGAATACATTATAACGCCGTCATTTTGTTCTGTTAAAAAAAAATGTTAACACTCAAAAGTTGTAATAAGATAATGTCAAAATTTTTAAAAGATGCGATTATTTTATCACCTTTAAAAAAATTCCTGAAAAATGACTCATTTTCGGGCATCTAAAGGGTTTTCCCTTTAGATGAAATGCAAACTTTTTCACGATAAGACATCGGCATAATACGCCGATCTATAAATAAAATTGATTTCTCGATAAGAGTTCGATTACTCGAAGGTGGGAGAAGGGCGGAACAAGGAAAGTTTTTGAATATGTACCTACGTAATGAGGTGCCTATTTGATCGGAGCCCAAAATGATTGCACCGCGATGCAGTACAGTGTCGTTGAATGCGAGCTAAACCGCGCGAGTCAGACTTCATCGATTCCCAGCCCAGTGAATTAATAAATAAAAACGTCCGGACAATTGTACAATACAATTTTCCGAATGGCTGAAAGCGCGGCCATGCAAATTCGCTAACAGAAATGCGAAACAATCGGTCGTGCCTCTTTTTCCGTCGAATGCGGAGGAGGCAAGGTTTTTTTATTATCCGCCTCTTCGTTCAGCGAGGGGAAGAGGGAAAAGAGGGTGGGGGGAGCGGGGGTGTCGTAACTCACAACAGCCAAAAATACTGAAAAACGCGATAGTTCGACCATCTCAAAACCCTCGTTGGCCGCTCTCCCTCTTTCTGCATATTTCGAATAATAATTCTGAGCAATTCTTCCGTTACCACCCTCTCCTCTGTGTTCCGCTCCTCAGTGCTCTTTTCCCTTGGCGCTCGGGCCCCACAGAGAATGAGAGCGAAAGTTCGCGATTTCACTGCAATTTTACAGCGTTTTCTTTTTCTTTTTACGATTATTATTTGTTCGGCCAAAAATGCAATGAGGCCGCGTCAAAAAAAGAAATATCGAAGCACCTATTACAAAAAATCTTTTTGTCTGTTTAATTGCTTACATATATATACATATTTATTTTATTTTTCAGGCCTCAGGCCACTCTAGGATTTTCCAAAAATCGATTTTTTTTTTCTTAAAAATGTACCTTAGTACCTATAAAATTATATTCCAAAAGATTATGGATGTAAAAAATCTCTAAGTACTCGATTGTCGAATTCTAGCGCAACCCCTCTTGATTCATGTCGTCACTTTCTACTAACTTTAAACGCGTTTATCTCAAAACTACATTTTTCAAGTCGGTCGGTCTCATAAGTCAAACAAATTTCAACCGATTCACTTGAAATTTTAACTGTATATTTAGAATTACATTTTCTGAGGCACTACGTAGGATTTTTTAATTATATTGCATAGTTCCTTTTTTATAAACAATTTTCTGACGATTCTCTCATGGAATTTTATATTTTTGTTTTAGAAACGCGCTATTTTGACAAAAAACAATATATCAAAAAAATCTTACGTACTTCCATAGCTATTCTTATATTTAATCGAACAAACTTTAGTGTCTCGTCGTAACTCAAAAATTATAGGAGCTGTTGGTCCGGCCGTTGACCTCCCAGAAATAAAGGCGTAATCGGAAAAATGTTGCACAGTCGCCATTTTGCCATATAGCGCTGTAAAAAAAATAATTTTCTATAGTCAATTATGTGTATAATAGAAGCCCCATTTTATAATTCCGATTTATTTTATGGTTTCGCTGAAAAAAATCACAAAATATGCCCTTTTTGGCCTCTAGAGTGGCCTAACGCCTTAATGTTCCTTCGCATGCCTTTACGGTATTCTACCATCTCAGCGTGTAAGCCGAACGATCACCCATCCGATTATTGTCTGTAAAACCCATTTCTCCCTCGACGCTACTTCCTAAAGTGAAATTCGATCGAGAAGTTATTGATTTTTTTTCGTCGCCTCAGATCATCGAAATTTACAAGTATTTATCGTCGCCCGATCTTCATTGTGGGTGTCGAATATCTCGAGGCTGAAAGAACTTTAGGTATATCGTTGCCTGTTGCATCAAACGTGCGTATGTGTATGCGAGAGGAGTTTTGTTGCCGTCACGCTGCACGCACCACACCGATAAGCCAAAATACTCCATTGTTGGTAGCTCCCTCTCGAGAGTCTCGAAGCAATTATACAATTAATCATCTAATTAAGGCTCTCGTTCGCTCCTGTATTCTCTCACCTCCCATATACACGCTCCTTGCAATTCTCTCCTACGCAGCATCGCGACCCCCCCCCCCCCCCCCCCTCTTCGCCGCGTACTCGTAACGATTTGTTTACCAAATAATCTCGCGCAAGATTATTTGTGCGCTCCGATTTCTCAAGAATCACGATCGCAATTCCCGTACCAGCCTCCTCGCAATCGAGGCCTCCTAATATCGGGGGAACGCAAACTTTGCCTTTCGAAGTCGGTCGATAGGGGAGGCAAAAGTATTAAAGAAAAAAAAAAGCAAAAGAAACTCGTTTTATTAATCGTTAAACTGAGAGTTGAACAAAAGTGCTCCACTATAGGGAACATTATTGTTCAGCACAGTGCACTTGTGCTTAGAAATGATTGAAAGTGTCTTTCACGTACGGAGTATGAACGAGAAACATTTTTCTTTTTCTTTTTTCAACAAATCGGCATGATTCGATATCGAGATCGCTATTGATTTGCGACATCGATTACATGTTTATTTCTCATTTGATTCTTCACGTCGATTAATTTGCCACTGACGATCGTGGTCGGCATAAAGCCGATTAATTTACCACGAAAAATCGATAGGTCAGATGACACTGAAGTTTACATCGCTGGAATGCATGGCAAATTAATATTTCTCTCTTGCTTTAATTTCTTTCGACAATTTTTGCCTGTTGACATCCCTCAACCTTTCTTTGAGATACGTAGAGATCAATAATGTAAATCTGCAATAAATATTTTGTTCGTAAAAATTACGGAAGTTAAAAGAATGAACTTTCGTTGCATTCAAACGATGCAAACTTCAACACCATTAACACCCAGATACGAAATCGTGTGTTGAGTATTTTTAAATTAGGACTTGATATACCTTTATAAGATTACGAGATGAGCATTTTTCGGTATTGAAATGTTAGTGGGGAATTAGCAACATGTTGTAATTTTTTTAGTACTTGACAAAAAATCGCGTTTTCTGTAGCATAGATGTTCATTTCTTCCTTTCTCGGGTATGTACTTTCCTCTTATTGTTGGAAGCATTTAAAAGCAATTGGGAATCATTTGGGCTAGTACAAGTTTTTTTTACCACCTAAACTTTACTGAGGCATATATATATATATATATATAAATTCATATACACAGGGTGGACCAAAAAGTGATGGCCAAAAGGAAAATCTAGATGTCTTTTAGCCATACCTATTCGGATCACCCCCATGTATGTTCTCCGACCTTTTTCAGTTTCAGAGAAAATACAATTTATTCATTTTTTTCCGAGGGTTCCTGCAGCACAAGTATTTATTTGTTCTCTCTCGTTTATGTACTTTTCTCTTACAAATTTTTTAAAGCAATCGCGAGTCATTTCTATAAGTATTTGTTTTAATCATTTGAACTCTAGTGACCGTTCCTCTTGAAACGATCTTGTAAACGTTCGATCAAAATCTAAGGCATTTGCGTTATTGTTCAGTTGGCCATTCATTTGTCGCTCAACAGTGCACTCCACAACGATAAAACAAGTTTAAAAAATCGCGAGGAAAGTCCATACACAAAAAATAAAAATAAGAAAAATATTCGTCTCGAAAAGTAATAAAGGGTGCTGAAGTTTGCATCGTTGGAATGTAACGAAAATTCTTCTTGATTTCCTTTATTTCTTTATTTTTATTATTATTAAAATTTTTTTTTGCCGATTTTGGTTATACATTTTTAATAAGGATCCTCGAAAATGTTCCAGTAATTTCGTAGTCTGAATGTATAAAAAAAAACAGCAATACGAAGAAAATAGATTTTCATGCCAGTCCAAAGATGCAAACTTCAATGTCATAGAAGATAGTAGAATATTGATGGGGTTGATTGGGGTAGGTATTGATACGAGACATCTAAAGTTTCCTTTTGGTCGTCACTCTTTAGGCCACCCTGTATATATATATATATATATATCCGCTACAAACGTGTGCATACATACATTCGCGTGTACGGAGACGTACATCCTAAACTCGTAATGATTATGACGCACACGTGGGTAATGCAACAAGTACCCAGCGCACATATACATATATTGTTTTCTTGCATATTAGCGTCGACGGCGATGGTGGTCGCCCAAGTTATTACCGTGGCTTATTAAATCCCGGAATCCCTCTCTCTTTATCTCCGTTGTGACGGGGTTTCTCGGTATAAAACACACCGCGTGTGCGGAGAGGCTCATTGCCCGCGCGCGGGTTGCTATTGCAACGACAGCACGGTCGCCTCTGCGTCTGGTGGCCGTCTGTGCCGAGAGGACCAAGAGGATGAGGTAGGTTGACAGAGAGAGAGAGAGAGAGAGAGAGAGAGAGAGAGAGAGAGAGAGAGAGAGAGAGAGAGAGAGAGAGAAGAAGAAGAGTGAGATGAAAAGATGCGAAGACGAGCGCCAGAGACTGAAGAAAAGAGTCCCTCATAGGAATCCGCGTGACGGATGAGTACGCGTGTCCACGCATGCGATTCGTCCCTCTTTACGATGCAACTTCACCACTGCCGCCGCCACGTTCTCGCAACTTTTTGTCCCTTATTATTGTTCTCGTGCCTCATTTGAATTTTTGACGATTTTTCCTTCGAGGTACGCGCACCCTCGGCGCGAATGCGTTTCCTGAATTACGAGGAGAGAGGAACAAAGGGCCGAGAGACAAAAGATACATGTATGTGAGAGAGCCTTGCCTTAGGAAGCCGGAAAAGACCTCGATTATTCCCTAGACTCGGAGAAACGAGAGTTTTCTTCCGGTTACGCCGCTCGATCAATAAAATCGGTTGACATTGCAGCAATTTATTTATTTTTTAAATTAAACATGGCTCGGGTTTTTGGTCTTTTATTTATTTTTACCGTGGTGCAAATTCGTGGGAGCAGATTAAGCGCACGATAGACCGCAGAAAGTAACGATGACGTGTGAAGGGCTGCGAGAAAAAAAAAAACGCAGTCACCCGCTTGCGCCTTGTATGCACTTCGGTCAACTTTTAAAAGACAGAGAGAGAGAGAGAGGGAGAGAGAGAAGAAGAAGAAAATGAGATTGAAATTCGCATCGTTGGAATGCAATGAAAATGATTATTTTTCAATTGCCTGAATTTCTTAGGGCTCCTCATTACGAAAATCGATCAATAATTTATTTAGTAGCTTATTTAGAGATCTCTTATTTGAATCTATAAGAAAATATTTTGTAAAATAGTAAAAAAGAGGAAATAAAAATATCAAAAAGAATTTTGGTTGCATCCCAACGATCCAAGCGTCAAGACCATAGGAAAAGAGGCGTTCATATAAATTACATTTTGTTATGAATATAAGCATAATATAATCAAATGAGAAAGAGAGAGTGGGAGAGAGAGAGCGAGAGCGAGAGAGAGAGAGAGAGAGAGAGAGAGAGAGAGAGAGAGAGAGAGAGAGAGAGAGAGAGAGAGAGAGAGAGAGCGAGAGAGAGAGAGAGAGAGAGAGAGAGAGAGAGAGAGAGAGAGAGAGAGAGAGAGAGAGAGGGAGAGAGAGAGAGAGAGCGAGCAAGAGAGTTTCCTCCAGCAGTGAAAACCCTTGACACATTCTTGAGCCGAGTACAAATGGCAAGCGTACGGAATTAAGAAATATCTGTGTGTATGTGTGTGTGACACAACCATGCGTACTTTTCAGGCCTCCACACACATACACACACACATTTATATATAAATGTATGTATACAGCTCTACCTCGAGCTTGCGTGCCTGGCATTGTGCTTTACGATTCTCATTTCCCGCAACGTCATTCCGCGAGGCAACGTCGCTCAGCACTCTCCTGTATATATATATACACACACAACACATACCCACACTCAAATATTCCTAAACATATACCTATGTACCGCGTACACTCGTCGTCACTCCGGCTTTCTATCTTTCTTTCTTTCCTGTGTCGTGGTCCTCTCAACGTTCAACCCTTATAATCGTTTCCCTCCTCTACCTCTTATCCTTGCGCACTTACCCTTGCAACAGCGAACCGTCGCCGCGGAAATTCCGAGCTGTCTTTTTTTCCCTTGGTGCATATAATTCGATCGAAATGCGACAATGTATTCAACATTTCATGGCCATTATCTTTTTCCCTCCCTCCCCCCTCCCACTCTCTCTCTCTCCTCTCGCTGGAGAATAAGTCCTATAGCTCTGATAAGTCATGTATCTATCTTTATCTTGCCATCTCGGAAAAAAATTACGGACGAGTCTCCGCACCAGGCTATCGTGAATTCTTCAAAGACGTAATGTCCTGCAGCCACTGGGTAAAAAAAATCGTAAGCTACTGGCAAAATCTATTCGCCCTACATACGAAATTCCCACAAGCCTTGAATTCGCGCCTCAACGAATATAGCACGCAATTCCCAAAAGGACTCATCCAAAAAAAAAATAAGTCCCACGCACTATCCAACTATGCGCCCAATTTCCACCAAGCAGCGAGTCAATGAAACAGCAATTTCTCCCACTTCCGTTTTCATCAATAACCCTCGCTACGATATCCCAGAGAAAAAAAGAGCTACGCGACTGAAAGAACAAAAAGAATTGATTTTTTTTACCCACGTTAGGAGCAATTATCATGCAGCAAGACGAATATACTAGAGAAAAAGAACCTACCGCGGCAAGAGGGTGATGCGAACGGAAGGGGGCTGACCGTCATGGAAAAGTGGAAGTTAGTAGATGTAGGAATGACACGAGTGGTTATCTCACTGGCCACGCGATATTGTCATCAGAGACGCAAGAGACGCGAGGTGAAGAGCTTACATTTACAGGAGAGAGAGGGAGAAATAGAAAGGACAAGAGAAGGGGAAGTCGTATACAGGGAGCAACCCGGTAACTGATAAGATCTCCTTGGACGGTTGGTCTCTCTCTCTCTCTCTCGCTCTCTCTCTCTCTCTGGGAGCTTTTGCCCGGTGGTGAGAAGCGACCAAGCAAAACGGGACCGAAAGCACAAGTCTGACAGTGAGTGTGTGGCCTTTCTCTGCCTGATATAACCAGCTCGCGACCTCTCCTCGACTTCGAGACCCTCTTGCACCTCGTGACTCGGCTTTGCCGCACACCCAACGACCATTTTCACTGATAACGTATATATAAATACGTATAGCATTAACAGAGCGCAACCCTCTGACCCCGCTGCGGGAACAATCCCCTTCACGGTCTTGCTCCTACCTCTAACATGGCTAAGGGGGGTGAGCGTGGTCGCGGGTGCGCGCCTTATCTCGCACGCGAATTAGTTGAACAGATTTTCCTTTTCTCTTTTCCTTTCGGTTATTATTGTTATTATTTTTATCAGTATTATCATCATTTTTTCATGCATTAGTAGTCATACGTTGGGATAATAATAATAATATTAGATCAACATTGTTATTATTACTTTTGTTATTATTTATATGCATTAAGTGTTATGTATGAGCACAATAATGATAATAATAATAACAATAAGTCACGTTAATAAAAAATAATTAGATTCAATTTATTATTATTATTATTATTACTAACCAATTGGTCGTATTCTTTATCTACAAACGTGGGTAGTAGTTGATGCATGAAGTTAAATAATTATAGTTATTATGTCGAAAATTTGATCGAGGTAGCAAGGAATACATTCATTGAACAATAAAAACTGTTTTTTTTTTTGGAAAAACAATTTTTTTATAACTTGACACGGTGCAACTTCGATACTTATCCTTACTTTGGACTTCAGTTAGCATTAACGCTAACAAAACTTTAGCGGCTAGTGAGAGAAAGAAAAATGGGTCCCGTTGGCGAGGCCAAAGATGACAGAGTCAAAGATATAACGAGGATCTAGCAGAGTAGAATAAAAGAGTAATAAAACGATTCACGTTTATGTTGATGGTTATAAAAAACATTCCTTTATTACGATCTTCGAAATAATAGGATACGAAGGCAAACTACATATTGTGAATTGAAAGACAGTTCGCAGCGGAACGAATGACGTTGAAATTTACATCGTTGGAATGCATTTTCTTCGTCGTTTTTTATTTATTTTTATCACTACCTATCGAAAGCCTTTTTTTGGAAATTGAGGTCGTAAATTCCTAATAACAATACGTAAGAACGCTTGAGCGCCTATCACATCCTAAACCGCCCAAAAAGAAAGTTTGAGTATTAAAAAAAAAATTTTTGCATTCCAATTATGCAAACTTCAACTTCATGCGGAACGATGAGGATGCAGCGGAAGACTTCGAATGTTCATATTTTTAATGGCGAACGATAAGTTACGTGAAACGATCACTTCCCAGGTATAATTAGCAATTGCAGGCTTATACTTTATCGATGTAGGTACTTGGTCCGCAGTCTTTCGAATTTTCAAACGCACAGCCGCGTTTTTTTCCCTCCGCGCGAGAGAGCGAGCGATGCAAGTCCTCGTGGTTGTGGTACTAGAACGGAGATTGTGTTTGGACAGGAGGTCGGAAGATTTATCGATGGCGAGCTGTTGCGAGCTACCGCTATGGCCGTCTCTGATACTTTACGATCGGCACGTCTCTCTCTCTCTCTCTCTCTCTCTCTCTCTCTCTCTCTCTCTCTCTCTCTCTCTCACACTCCCCCCTCCCCCTCTCTCTCTCTCTCTCTCGTTCTCCCTATAATGCAGTCATCGGCAGACGTGACAGCTCTCGCTCGAACTAGGCAACTCGAAATTATTATTCCCTCGGCCGATATTTCCAATCTTCTCATCGAGCAGCCCGGAGAATCGGACTCCGATATCTCGGGGCATTGTGCAACGTGCGCGCGATGAAGAAAATTGCCGGTAGAAAATATATGCGGGAGGCAGCAACGAGGCATGGTGGCAAACGCCAGAAGAATTATTCGTGTTGCCATCTCGAGGCACGTACACATAAAGCTGTTGCGTCTATATTTTGTCAAACCGAGTCCAAACGAAGAACTCGGAGGAGCGAGAGTCGAAGTGAGCAAGAGAGGGCACGAATCCTCTCGCCTTTTAGATCTTCGAACGAAAAGGGTTAACGCGCCAATTGCGGCCTAAGATCTTCTTTCACTATTTTAATATCGCGTCATTAAAATTCCTAGTCGAGGATCGTTAACTTTGGTGGCGGACTTTCGACCATTGGACCAACGGAAAAATAAACTCGTACGATTGGCCTCGTTTATATAATTATTTTTTCTTATATTTCCACGTAGCCCCTTGCGGGTTTTATTCCTTGTCACTTGACGATTTCCAGTTAATCAGAGACCACCCAGAATGTTGTCAACAGCCACTCGCTTCCCGATGTACTGCTTTATTTGCACCAGGGCATAGGGAAACTGCGAAAAAACTGCACTAATAAAGGTGGCTGAATTACCGTGAGTTGCATTGGCCATCTGTAACTCGGCAAAAATGGTATCACTCATCAGAGTACTGGCCCAGGTCGGCGCTGCCTCGCATGGGCGATCGCCATCCTACCGAGCGCCCGTCTATTATTATTATTTATCCATTTTTATTCTTTTTTTTATCAGGAATAGTCAATACCCGACCGATTTACAAACGATATCAAAGCCAAGCCGGCTCCCTATTCAGAAATTCGTTGGGGAGTCCCCAGATCCTACCACATCCCTACAGGAATTTGATAGGGTCGTCGCACGTAGGGAATCCACATTGGAATCCAAGTGGCTACCGCGCTATTTCCCGATTAACGTCGTTTGAGAACTTTTTATTTGAAGATTGCAACCGGAATTTGTTGGATTGCTGAAAAAAGATCCTTTCGTGATTCCGTGCTGAAATTTGTTGGGGTGTCCCAAGATGAACCCACGTCTCTATAGGGATTTGTTAGGGACACCGCACATAAGGAGTCCTCATTGGGATCCAATTGGATTATGCACTGTTCCCCGATAAACGCGGTTTGACAATTCTTAACACCTTCGAATAAAAAATATGTGAAAAATCATGCGACAAAACTCGGCGTGTTGAAACATAACCCGCACGCTCCATGAGCGTGTACGTGTGCGATGATATTATGTCAAAGTGCAGTAAAATAAATAACAAACGATATTTACAGTGGATTTTCAGTGATGTGATGCGAATCGATTCTTACGACATACTTTTTAAAGCAATTTACAATTTTCTACTATAAGATTTTTACTTTTACTAGCTTCCGGTCGCGGCTTCGCTCGCGTGGAATTTCTTAGCTATTAGGGCTTCAGGGCGCGGATGTTTCTGAACAGATTACATTCAAATAAAAAAAAAACGACAAAATAATGAGCATTCATCCAAAAATAAATCTCATTAAAATTGTTTAGTTCGAATAAAAATAACTGACCAAAATCCATGTGCATTTTTTTCAGTTGAAAAGACTGTAAGGATTACGTTGGAAAAAATATGCTGAAAAAATATACTGAAATACTGAAATGAAATATTGAATTTTCCATACATACTTTTATACCCGAATTCACCTTCTTAGGAGTTTATTTTCGAAACATCCTTAGTGCACCTCTATACACCTAGCACATTATCGAAGAGAATAGCACCTCTATTCTCTTCGATAATGAGGAAAACCTTGAAGATTCAAATTTGATTCGTACATTGGATTCCAATGGGGAATCCCGATTAGGATCCAATGTAAGCGCGTAACATTTTATTATATGGATCTAATGTCTCGTCGCATTGGATCCCTATCAGGAAGTAAGAACGAGTATGGGGATCCAATTGGATCCCTACGACACTCTCTGCACGGAAATCCTGCAATGAGAAATTCATTCAAGGTTGCATTTCTCGTCAGGCAAATGAGCGAAGAAGGTGCCGCTGCACGAAATCGCCCACCCGAGTGCGATCGGAAGTACCTGCACACATGTGAATAGAGTAACTATCGTCGGCCGTGCTAGTTTCGCTTCTTGCCGACCATAAAGATTCTCGATATGCTGTCTCGCTGTTTTATCGCTTCCCAACCGCATTCTCGATACTTAAACGTCATTCAATTGTCTCGTAGCATAATACGAATAATTTCAATGCGAATACACCTGCTTTACGTTTCGCTCCTTCCCGCACTTTCTTATCGGTGCGGAGAACGCATTTCTATATTGTATTGGAATATCGATTTTTATCGGAAACGAAATCCTCGGTATGGCGAAAAGTTCGAATGCATTTGAAACTGCACCACAGCTACCTCTAGATCTTCGGTTCTTCTTCGATCGTTCGTTTGCAGCGCACTTCCGAAGCGTTGCTCGTCAAGCCAGCATCTTATAGGCAACGAGTCAATTCCGAATGAGAGAGTGCCGTCATCATCCATAAGTGGTTTGGTTCCTTCATCGCGAAGCCCAGGGATCGAATCATTTTTATTCCTATGATCCATCATTGACCTGATGACCGGTGGGAGGAGGTCAAGGAGACACCGGAGCTGATGGACCCTTGTCAAAAACAATTTTTCAGATTCGACCCTGATTTTAGTGTAAAGACCCAGAGGCTGGTCGCGCAAAAGTGTTCTTCATTGATGCGTAAAAATAGACGTTAGAGCACAGTATGGTCTTGGTTGATTGCGATGATATTGAAGTTTGCATCGCTGGAAGGAGGCTCAGTAGATCGACATTTTTTTGGAGCAAATTTGAGTACCAAAAATTACTC
>OZ010716.1:25322203-25406708 GCA_963932345.1 Ophion ventricosus
AAGATCACCTTTGGATAAATGTAAGCATTTTTATATAAAAGTAATATCAAGGACCGTCACTCTCCTAAAACGAATAAATGAAGAAAAAATCAATCAATTAATTTTAAAAAATTACATGTTTGCGCACAGCACATGTACATAAAGATGAGAGGAGAATAACGTTTCGTATGTACCATTATCTTGCTGGAGTGAGATAGAGATAGATAGAGAGATAGCGAGAGAGAGTTTTAAGACTGCTCGGACAGGAGGACATATGTGTGTGTCCATCTCCGCTCCTCGCGGACTCCGTAACATTTCGTCCGTGACACATGCGGAACATTGCGTAATTGTAAACCGAGGAGGATGTGGGCGGGTTTTTTTTTGGGCCATGTAGGACAGCAGCAGCAGCAGCGGCAAAAGTACCGAAACCTCGCTGTATAGTATGTACGCATACCTCCATATATAACGATGGAGAAGCGCGTCCTCGAACAAAATCGACAAATCGAGCGCTACATACGTGGCGACGAGCGCAGATGTTAAAACGACCATTGACAACCAAAAGGGCACAATCGACGTTAACATGGAGTCTCGAATTGGAGAATATGGCCTTCTGTGTCACGAAGTCTGCGTTTTCTTCCTCTCCTCCCGCGCGAGGAACTTGTTTTCTCACCTCTTCCTCGCATCCCCGTGATTCGCTATCACACGTCTAGGGATTGGCAACTTTCGAAAAGAAATCGCTCTTGTTTGAGTTAATTAGGGAGCTAGGGGGAAGTCGATTTACCTAAATTCTCAGTCGACCCATCATCATCCCCCATTCCCAAAGCTCTACCTCAACATCCTTCGAAAGATGTTGGAAGAGTGATCCTCTTGTCGTCGAAGTAGTGCACCTCAAGGACGTTAAAGTTTACATCGTTGGAATGCAATGAATTTTTTCTTTATTTTTTTTCCTTCATTTTAATCGTTATCTAAGCCCTTTCTTTTGCAAATTGAAATCGTGAATTTATACGTATAAGAGAGTTCTATGACTGACTGAATGACTGACTAACATATAGAAATTTGGACGATATATTCCTTAGAAGGTGTGGAGGTACACAAAGAAAGGATTTATCGAAAATCAACTCTTAAGGGGCGAAATAGGGTATAAAAGTCTGTATGGGAAATTGTGTTCATTGAGTGTATCAACTTGAAAATTGAGTATAAATATTCTTCAAAACAAATAATAAAACGCATATTTTAGAATTTTCAAAACAAACCCTAATAAGAGGTGCAACTAGTAATAAAGTTTCTATACGGGCCAAATTCCCCAAGGGCGATGCTGTGGGCGAAGGCTCTAATAAGAATTCGTAAAAACGTTTGAGTGACTTTCGCAGCCGGAATCGGCAAAAAAAAGTTAAAAGAATTCATTTTTGTAGCAATCCAACGATGCAAACTTCAACATCATCCACGTCAACCGTTCACCACAAGAATTCCGACACTACTAATTCCCAAATTAAAAAAAAAATACCAAAGAGAACGTTCTTTGAGTGACTTCAAATTACTCAAAGGTTTTTTTTAGGATCTTCATCAGAAATCTACAGCCCAGCAGGGTAAGATTTTGAATAATAAAGAAAATGAACGAATAAAAATTAAAGAAGAACTTTCATTGCGTTCAACGATGCAAACTTCAACATCGCTTTTTTTGTCTTTTTTTATCGATATATAGAAACTGATTTTTTTGTATCGTCATTATTTTTAATGATAAAGAAAGTAAAAAAGACCAAAGAAAAGGGTGTTTGAGTGACTTCGAATCACTCTAACGGTTCTTTAGGACATCAGAAATCAACAGCCCAACAGGCTGATGATGATCCTCTAGTCCACGAGGTAATGCACGTCAACCGCTCACCGCAAAAATTCCGAGACTCCTACGTCCCAAAGTGGAAGTCCTCGATTTCAAAATTAAGGCAAACTACATGCAAAGGGTTGCAAAAACTTCTATAACGTATTTGACACCGTTCTGGCAATTTCGTATGTCATACACACACACGTGGCCATACTCGTATACGTGTATCGTAATTGTGGACGTACTCTAACCCTGTTCGGTCACGTGGTAAGTTTCCTGTGTGTGTGTGTGCTGCGAATGAAAGGGACGAAAAGCACGAGGACATGTGTGAAATTAGCTTAATCTTACGGGCTCGGATGACAATGGGTGATACAACGGTGGTTCGTGTACGACACGCATCGCACGCGCGTTACCCTCATCCATATATCTATACATCAGCACGAATATATCCGTATACAAATGTATATACGGCCCTTATACTACAGGAGTGACAAATCTCACCCCGTGTTATGTACAGAGAGAGAGAGAGAGAGAGAGAGAGAGATCGGACGCGCCACCTCCCCCGGGCTCGCACCCTCCCCAACTCGCTGTCTCCCAACCCCACCCCGTGTAAATACATTAGAGGATGATCTCTCCATTGGCGCGGGAAACAAACCCGGACTGACGGGGATCATCATATTCCAAGCGCGACGATAAATTCATACGCGACGCCCCTACAAAATCTCCGGGAAGTGACAATAGTCTCGTGCCTGTCGCTGAAAAATAAACGCGGCATATCGGTTAGTAGGTGAGGAAAAAAAATTGACGGGAGTAAAGAATTATTACTGTAGCGCACACGGCGAGGCAAGATCAATCCGCTGCTGCTCCGGATGGACATTATTTTGGGCGGACGGTTTTATTTTGGAAAAAAAGAGAAAATTTGACTGTAGGTCCTTGAGGAAATAATTATAAAAATTGGAGGAAGTAATACAGTTTCCCTCGAGGAAATAAGTTTTCCTTCCGGGAAGGGATAACGATAAGGAAATTAGTAATTTAGTAATGGTTGTTAAATTAGTTATTTAATTAGGATATTGTATTAAAAGTAAGCTGTTTAAGTAATATCAAATAATTTAGTCATTTAATAATTGAGGATATTACATTGTGTGATTTCTTTGAGGAAATAGTAATAGAAGTAGGAGGAAGTAATAATAAAATTTCTGTCGAGGAAATAAGTTTTTCTTGAGGGGAGGAAAAGCGATGAGGAATGTAGCAATTCAGTAATTGTTGGGATTACTGTAAAATAGTTGGTTAAAAAAATTAGTGAAATTTGGAACGGGACATCTTACACGTCAAGTATTAATAATTGCAAATATTTGTTTATTTGTTTTTCGAGATTTTTTTGTAATGCCTTTCAGGGCTATTGCAACCCTTAGACCTTGAGCCCACACTTGTCGCTTTTTCCAGTTGGTTAAAGACCCCCCAGAGTGTTGCCCACAGCCACGCTTCTCAATGCTGCCCTCGCCCCTGCCCCTCTTTGCCTTTTGCCTTTGCTAAAGGGCACAGAAAAACTGCGGAAAACTTTTGCCGATTTGCGCCGAGTCGTCAGTTGCATTCACCATCAGAAACCCGGTAAATCTGGCATCCCACCCGCTAGTCGACCGCCTCTGCCGGACAGTCACCTATCCGAGTATCGGTCCAGGTCATCGCTCCTCATCACTCGAGATCGGCAAGTTGCTCTCGCTCATAATCCGCCTCTGCAAATTACCATCGTTCAACAAACAAAGCTCAAATCGCGCTTGGAAAGTGTCAAAACTCCGCACAACATCGCACTCGTGTTACCTGAGATCCGTCATGGAATTTCACTTCGAAGATTGACCCAAAATTTGCAAATTTTCATACAGAAAGTTTCTACGCTCGTGGATCGGGCGAGACATAGCCGAAGCGGTAATTTAACAATACGCCAGCTGGCGCATGCTGCGCTGAGGGAAGGTTTGCAACCCCCGAGTTTTACACAATGATATACAAACTCACATACATGTGCTGTGCCTATCGTGCCATCGCTCTCCACCGAAGGGACTCGACTCCCACGGTTGAAGCTACTCCACTTACGTCCTTTTTCCCATCAGACATTTGTACATCGGTATCAAGGGGGCCGGGCAATCGAGGACGCGAAGCCTTCTTCCCTAAAAAGGACATGCGCCCTTATCGTCGTGAGGCTTTGTCGCATGGTCGTAGGTTGGCGAAAATACGTGCATATGCAGTACTTATGTACAAATTTGTACAATACCTTGCTGCGGATCGTCGACAAGGGGACACACAGTGGCCAGAGAGCTTACCACCCCTCCAAATGGGGATGCCTCAGCCCTTTTGTCACGGCGGTTCTCGCGTCACTGCTCCCGGAATCTCTTCCTACTCTTTTTTGCCCTAAACTATCCGCGTACACAATTTTATTTGGACACGCACACACACGTATACACACACATATGTGTACTTTGGGACCCTCGTGGACGTACGTAGTATCTGTCTATTTTCAGCGACGCGTATAAAGCTAACTAACCGCACCATCGGGACGATTCTCACCCTCATACCATCGTGGCGCTATTCCCTCGTGTCCTTCCGATCGGCTAATTGAGTCACACTATCCGCGTGCCTGTGTGGCTCTTCACCGAAAATCCCTTGATGCAATGTTCGAACCATTGACTCTTGTAACACGCAGAATGCCTCGATGTGTCGGGAATGAAACGATGCGCGGAAAAAAAACACCTTGTCGATGCGAGTCAGTGGACCTTGATGGAGGGCGGTTGTATCGAGTGCACTGCTCGTTAAATTTGGATGATATCGAGGGAGGCATCGTTGGAATGCTGTGAGAATGATTTTTTAAATTATGTATCTCTAAATAAACGACTTGAAAAATGATTGATCGATTTGCGTAACGAAGATTAGCCATACAAAATGAGAGCAGTTGCAAAATAATAATTGTCTTTGCATTCCAACAATGCAAAATTCAATCTCATTGTTCTTCCTATGATATATTTTTAATAAAATTACGAACTAAATTGCAATGTCTAATATACAAATTTTAAATGCAGTCAATATATTTTCCTTAACTTAAACCCCATATTTTTTAAGAGAAATTTCTCTATTAATAAGCGAAGAGTTCTATTTGCGATCTTTAAAAACAAATCTCAACAACTTTCAGAAAAGCTGCAATCCCCAAAATCTTCTCATCCAATGAACATTTCATTATCGAACACATCGTATCAACGTAAATTCCTTTTATGGCTATGTACTACTACCGCACTCCCACGCATTTAAATCGTTTGGTCGTATCAAATATCCACGTGCGAGATTATCGCTCATGAATAATTGGCCGGCTCGCAAGATTTGAAAGGGATGGACGTTAGTTTTTGGGTGGAGAAACGCCCATACATCGGTATAGGCGCACGCACAGCATCGTGTCGTGTAAATGTATTTGCTTCTGATCGTCTATCCCATATGCCCCAGTTGATATCTATATATACGTTTTTTTTTCTTGTAGATACATGTGTAGTGAGGGTGCGTTATGATTAAGTAATAAAACATTTAGGCCCCGGTGCAGGACCCCGAAATGAAAAAAAAAATGTCCCCCGATAGGAAAGATCTTTCCTATATATGAAAGGCATATATATATATATATATATATATATATATATATATATGTGTGTGTGTGTGTGTGTGTGTGTATGTGTGTGTATATAGGGTAGTCCAAAAAGTGACGTCCAAGAGGAAAATCTAGTCGCTTCTGCTACCTATCCGACCCACCCCCATGGATGATCTACAATTTTTGTTGCTTTGCGAGAAAAAAACATTTACAATTTTTTTCCGACTTTTCCTGTAAAGTAAGTTTTTATTTTTTTCTTATTTATGTGTGTACTTTCGTTTTAGAAGTTTTCAAAAGCAATTGGGAGTAATTTAGAATGGAAGAAGTATTTTTTTTTATCATCTGAACTTTAGTGACTGAACCTGAACTTTTGAATTTAGTTAGACATTTGTTTATTGCTTAGCAATGCACTTCGCAACAACACAAGTAAAAAAAATCCTGAGGGAAGTACTTATCCAAAGAGAAAAATAAAAAATATGCATTTTTCCCAAAAACTAAAAAAGATCGTAGAATGGGGGTGATTCGGATAGGTATCGATACGAGGCATCTAGATTTTTTCTGGACGTCACTTTTTGGGCTAACCTATATACATATATATATATGTGTGATTGCATTTGTTTGGATCCTGATTTCCCTCGCATGTGACTTCGACTTGCCACGAACTTTAAGCTCATACATACATTCACCACCCAGGTATTTGTGTATACGTACATGTGTGTGTGTGTGTGTGTCACACAAGGGCGTGACGACAGATGCAACATATCTGCCCTCACTGCCAATGGTGGCTGGGCGGTTCGAAGAGATTTCACTGATTTTTTTCCTTGTTATTTTCGATCGAAGATAGAGAGTGAGAGAAGGAGAGAGTACGAGCTCCTGTTCGTTCACGATATTCAGTCGCGTATAACAGCAGTAACGCATTGTTCACTACTACACAGGATGTATGCGGACATCGATCGCTCGATACGATTTATTATAGCGAGCCACTTCCGCTCAAGATCACGGTCATGCGTACACCCCCATTGTTCAATATTAATAAACGTATTAAAAACTTCTGGGATTTTTCAACGTTCGTAGAATACGTTGGTTCGAAGGTAAGGTAGATGTTGAAGTTTGCATCGTTCGAAGGCAATGGGAATTCATTTTTTTTTTTACATTGATCACGATTTTTGGCGGTTTTTGACTGGGAAAATTAGTCAAATGTTTTTTTGGGATCCTTGTCGACCCGAAGCGAATCAAGCAATATCATACGACACGTAGTGAGTGGTTCTATGAAATATTTCTATTGGCCATCTCTCCCTTATAGCCACCTCCCCTGGAATTACCCTAATACATAATTATGATTTCATCATAAACTACGAATTCAATTAATAAATAATCATTTAAATATATACATTTTCCGCGTCATAGTTCCAATGTATGCCCGCGCAAAAAGTCATAAAAGTTTCGACTCGCTCTCTGACCAACGAAAAAAAAATCCAAAAAATAAATCCGCCGAGACTTTCGCGGAACCGAGTGAACGAGACTTTAATAAATGTTCGAATCGATGAGATTTGAGAGCTTTACGCGAGCTCGTCGCCGATCGCAGAGTGTGTGTGTGTGTGTGTGAATGAAACTCGTTGGCCAACTTTAGTCGATAGGGAGTGAATATATTACGGCTCGTCGAAGTGAGTCCGAGCCCTTGCGTTTTTATAAATATATCGTAGATCCCTCGAAGGCGGATCAAAGAGGGTATATACGAAAGAGTCACTCGCGTGACGAATTCACCCGACCCAATTCTTTCCTCATATTATTTTTTTTCCCCTTTTCTTCCTCTTTCCTTTCTCCCTCGCGCGCGTTGCTCAATTAGAAGGGACAATTTAATCTTGTCTCAGAGTTCGATCTCAGGGCTCTTGAACATTGTCGACCCACGACGAAAAAGTTACGGGGCTCGTTCAGTTGCGTGCATCGACTCAATGCCTCCCCCCCCCCCCGGTAGAAATGTTTCTCTGGCCCATCAATGAACGCGAACACGTTTATATATACGTCATCGAGGTGGTTTCACGTGTGTGGGTGTGCTCCAGTCGAGGCTTTGATTTATCGTCTCTTTGCGCTTCGAAGCTCGCGGATTGTCCCTAATTCCAGTTATTTCGTGATCGTTAATCCAATCGCCCAGTCGTCTTACATGCCCAACGAGCCCATGTCCACTTTTTTCCCGTATGTGGAGGTATATAAGCGACGTTTTTATACCAAAGAGCTCCTCTTGTGCTGACACCAAGATCTTTGCAATTGTTTATTTATTATTTTGCGCAATAATTTGTAAGCGATCTATTATTTTTTGCAAAAATCTTGTGCAGTCTGTAATAAGGTATTTTTTTATTTACATTTTTCAAGAGAGCGTCCTTTGAATATGATGAAAATTATTTTTTATTTTATCGATTCTTTATTTTCGTTGTTGTCCAATGAATAAATAATTCAATTATTATAAGCTAATAAATATATATATATATATATATATATATATATACATATATGTATATATATTATTGTTATTATCAAATAACGAATACAATTTTTATTACGTAGGGAAAAGGGAAAGACGGGGTATTTAAGGTTTGAAGCTTAATAAAACTCATGTTTTGAAAGTCACATAATCGTATTTATTTCTAAGTCAACCTACAATAATCAGTTTCACAAGATTTGATCAAATTAGGAACATTCGAGTGATAATTATAGCAAATAAAAATTAAAAAGAAAAAAAGAGAGATCTCCCCATCTTGTCCCATACTGCGGGCAAGATGGGGTACCCCCCCGGGAGCATGCTGGGGTACACTACTTCCCAATCACACTACACCCAAAGAAGTAGCTTTATTCGGGCTGGCAAAGCGCACAGACATGAATAGTGGTTTTTCCTTTAATTCAGCTTTTTTTCTTTTTCGTTTCTTGCTTAATGCATAGCTTCTTCGGACCATGTTCCCCTCTCCGTCTTGCGTTTATAATTCCGCAGCATCCTAGATGAAAAGGAAGCTATGTGTAGCACACAGTTTCATCAAAAGAAGATCATTTAAATGTAATAACACACATGCCGTCTGAAAAATAACATAAAAATTACAAAAAACTGAATAATCCTGTGTCCCATGTACTATGTACTAGACGGGGATCTACCACCCCATCTTGCCCCACCGTATATTTTGCCAATCAAATATTTATAATAAAATAACGACACGCAACGCGGCAAATAGCAAGACCTTGCCTGATTCTACATGAAATATAGCACATATAGCAATAGTAAGTCACCATCTAGCGGTAATTGACAAAGCACAATCACATACGAAACCAAATTTTAAAACGACAACAAATATACGAAAAATCAGCTTTCTCTTCATCACTCGATACGCGCGCATTCTGGAGCGACGATACACGGGCGACTGGTGGGTGTCATGGCAGCGCATCGTATGATGCCAGAACGAACGCGATTGATTCATTCAGATCAAGTATTTGGCCGAGTACCCCGTCTTTCCCCGCAACCCTGTCTTGCCCTCTCCCCTAATAATACTTATTATTTAAATATATGTTTTATTAGGTAATAATAATTGGATAATTCATTCAGTGCATAGAATAAAAAATGAAAGAATAATGAAATATATATTTAAAAGTTTACTTTTATTCTAAAAATATATATATTTCGTAGATTTAGTGGTAGATCTCTAATAAAAAAAATAAAAATAAATAACGGTCGAGTAATGTTCGCAGTCTAAGTCTGCTTAAAAATCGAGACGAATTTGAGAAATTAAAAAAAAAAATTTCTTGCACTTTCAACCATGCAAATATCAGTGTCATTTATACATCCTGTAATTGGACGATTAACCATATGTAGCTCTCGTGAACATAGCATTTAAACGTTACATTAAGATCGATCGATACTTTGTTGTAAATAACAAAAATAGCCGTCGTAAATATATAATCGTTAACTGTAGAGAGAGAGAGAGAGAGAGAGAGAGAGAGAGAGAGAGAGAGAGAGAGAGAGAGAGAGAGCTAAACGTATGTTTTGGCACGGACTCGCCCAATGCCCGACACGTGCCACCTAAATACACACGTGATCATCGGGACGCGCGGCTCTCCCTCGATGGGAAAACTGAAACGACCAAGCCTTCCCAATGCCCCGAAAGCGATGTGCCTCTAGGGTTTGTGTGCCTCCACAACAACCAAAACAACAAAGAAACCTATCATTAACGAGAAACGATCAGCAACCACCAAAAATATGGAATTCGAATGAAATTAAATTCTAAACAACATTTGTTAAGTATCAGGGCTCATTGACACGAACCTATATACACGCTGCTGAAGTTTGCATCGTTTGAACGCAGCGAAAATTCATTGTTCCAAAACGTTAACTTTTCTTCATTCAAATTTTTTCGTCAGATCTAGCCTACGAGAATCACTCGTATTCATTTTTTTTTTAAGGAGGTTCGTTACCAAAATCGAAATGCTGGTAGGCGACTGAAATTTATATCACCGAGAGATTAATTTAGGATGCATTGACTGTCCAAAAATAAATCAGTTTCAACATAGTTTCGGAAATTTTTAATTTTCAAGTTGAACCTTTATCCATTTGGTAATACGTATGACACCTCGTAAACACCAGTTATAGGGCTGTAGACCTAAAAATAATAGTGATGAGTCGATTAAAAAACTAAGAAAATCGTGATTATAGTGTTAGGAATATCGAGCTAAATAATCAAGTGGTTTCTCTACTTCGTTCATTAATAATATTTGAAAAAAAATGTAAAATTTGAGCTCGAACGGTTTGTTTTCGGACATTAACGAAACTTGTAGGTTAAACGTGGCAACACCGTATTAACGGGCACTGTCTAGTGAGTCACTCCAGTCTAGCATTCGCTCGTGGAAATTTCAAAATCGGCGAGTGTTTGAAACGTAAAACGAAATGTTATTTCGTTATGAAAACTATGCCAAATGGATATTCTAATTATATTTATGTTGCAGATAGAATAAATAAATACATCTCTTTCTGAAGTTCGAATGCTGTTAAACTATGTACGTTTCAAACACTCGCCGATTTTGAAATTCCCGCTAGTTAATGCTCGAATGGAGTGGCCCACTAGATAGAGCCTGTTAATGCGGTGTTGCCACGTTCAACCTACAAGTTTTGTTAATGTCCGAAAACAAACTGTTCGAGCTCAAAGTTCACATCTTTTTTCGAAGGAAGTACAGAAACCACTTGATTATTTAGCACGTCATTCCTAACACTATAATCACGATTTGCTTAATTTTTTTTATCGGCATATCACTATTACTTTTGGGCCTACAGCCCTTTAACTGGTGTTTACGAGGTGTAGTATGTATTACCAAATGGATAAAGGTTCAACTTGAGCATTAAAAATCTCCGAAACTATCTTGTAAAACTGATTAATTTTTGGACATTCAATGTATCATAAATTAATCTCTCGGTGATATAAATTTCTAATCGCCTACCACCATTTCGATTTTGTTATCGAAACTCCTTAAGTTCTACAACCTTAATATAAAAAAAAAATTTGCGACGATAAAAAAAAACAAAAACCTTTCTTTGCACGTACCAGATACATCATCGAGATGTCGAAGTTATCTCACGTGGTCGTTGAAGAAGTCTATTACTGTTTTTGCCATAAGCGCGAACCTTTTGTAAAGTCGCCCTACTCGTCACCATCAGTCTTAGGAGACGTAAAACGATGAAGTGAAACGGGTCCCCGGGCATTGTTGTACACAGGATAGACTTCCCTTCGACCAAAGGACCGCACTGGGGGTAACAGCCGAGTCTGATTTCAGAGAGATGATCTTTCGGGGGCGTATACCCAGTCTCGCACCCCCGACATTTCTTACCGTTACGCGCTTCAACCCCTATAAGTATGTATGCGTATATATATATATATATATAAAGTGCATATTGTACACTGTAAGTACAACGAATAGCTTCGTGAAGTACAATGGAGTATGGTTACCGTGGCATCTGACCTCATCTAGAATGTCGCATTACAATATGAATGCACGAACGTGCGATGCTGCGCTCTATAATACTCTCTTATGCTATTAACTATATATATATATATATATATATATATATATATATATATATATATATATATATATATATTCTTTATGTCAGGCAACGTGATATCTGGCACGCGACAACACTGCAACGCGTCCACATAAATGCAACTCCTGAAAAGTCGATTCACAATTTTTTAATATGAATAATTCCATAAATGACGATTGTATAACCTAACTTTTGGAACCTTTTCGAAGGAATACGTCTAGTTCACAATTTAATCTCTCAGTGACACACCTATCTCGGGCCACGATTTTCATACACCGGGTCAATTAGAATGGTGCTGAAATTTGGATCGTCCGAATGCAACGAAAATTTATCTGGATTTTTTCATTTCTTTATTTTTATTATCATCTAAAATCTTTATTTTGCAGATTTTGGTTATAAATTTTCAACATGGGTCGTAAAAAATCTTTCAGTGATTTAGGTAACTTGAGTGGGCCAAAAAAATACAGCTAAACGAAAAAAGTATCCATTCGTAGTTTCGCAACGATGCAACCTTCAATACCACCACCCGTGCAAAAATAATGTCATGGATACAGTCAGATTTGGACTAGGATACTGGTTTCTCAATCGGGATCCAGTCGGATATCGGATCGGATCCGGGAGCGAAATGTAACGCTCGCAAATCGGATTCCAGCCAGAATCCTAATCCGGAACTATTACGAACTCTAGTCAGAATCCGAATAGAAGCTTTGTATAGGATCCAAGCTAGAATCCCGCATTTCTAGAACAAGATCTAGTGCGATATCAAATCGGATCCCAGGGTAGAATGTAAAAATCACCAGGAGATACTGATCCGTATCAGCTGGAGACGCTGGACGTTTCCTGAAATCATTTATTCAAGGATCCGAAAAAGATTAGGTAAAAATTAGTGGTACAGTATAACTGTCAAAACTTGTATATTTTAATAACAGAATTACGAACAAAATTCTTTACATTTAATAAAAAATTTCGTGAAAACAATATATAGATCTTGAAAGACTTATATTTCCTGAAGAAAAGTGATATAGATTATTTATTCTAAGTCATTATTTTTAAATTAAATGGAGATCGTTCGAACTAAGAAAATATGTATTTAATTTTCTAAGAAAAATGTATTTAATACGTATTTGACATACGTATTTCAAATTCTTGCCACCACGTATTCGCCTTGGGCTGCGTAGTGGGCGCTTCTAGGGAATCCCAATCGGGATCTGATCGAAACTTAGGCATCGCTAAGAAATTTCTGCACGGGCAATTTGACCCAGATGGTACTTTATCGACCTGTCATTAACAACCCTTCGGTTGGTTTTTATTTGTTTTTGATCAGGAATACAGTTATAACACTTCTTACTATGTCTGCATCATTGAAATTCGGATAATAGGAAATTAACATGTTGTAAAAAATTATTGAAAATGTTCAATTTTGCCAGAAAGAGCATTCCATTTAAAATTCGTCCCACTCAAAATGACTCTATGTGTCAGCGGGATGTTAATGGGCCAAACTGAGCCTATTGCATTCCTATCGGATTCTCAAAAAAGCGACATTTTTACTCTACTTTTTGACGTCCTTATTTTACTGGTAACCGCTCAGATGCAATCGCACGCGAGAGCGGGAAAAACTCTCGCTGTCTTTCTCTGCCCTCCCTTGAGGGATTTTTTGTCTCCGTTGCTCCGTTTTTGCCGTATAACGCATCATATATATATATATATATATATATATATATATATATATATATATATATATAGCTATGTAAGAATCACGCGAGCTTCCGCAAAAGGCGACCGAGCACGCGTAATTGCCGAGCCAGCGTCGTACCCGAGAACGTCTTTCCTCACAAAATCGACTAATCGTTCAACCGCTTTTCTCTTTTTACCTTGGCGGCGCGTTCGCTAATTTCTTTTTACTTTATTTATTTTTTTATGACTCTCGTGCGGAGAAAAGGCTCGTGGTTGTTTTCCTAAGCGATGTGCAAATGTGCGATAGTTCTTCGGCTCCGTAAATGCAGAGCCTGAGACGGAAAGTACAGAGCTGCGCTATAGGGATGATCCAAAACGACAAAGAGACTCTTTTATTATGTCACTTTTGCAATAATTTGTCTACAGAAAATTTGGCCAATTTGACCTTTCCGCATATTTGATCGATTCAATTTGTCCAATTGACAAATGTAATGTAAAGACTTGTAGGAATTTTGGAATGTTGATGCAGAGAGGTACAATCGTCGTGTGTATCAACAGAAAATTCTTTTGTTTTATGCAACTTATGCGCACGGGAGATAGTGGCGTGATCCGACGAGTGGAGGCGCCGTGTCCCGTTGTTTCCGAAACGGAGATGGGCCGACGCCTAATTTCCGGTTCCAGAGAACGAGGAGAGGATCCGCGCATCGATCAAACACTCTCTTGTCTCGGGCGAAGAGGCTACCGAGCCGAGACAGATAGAAAGCGTGCCGCGGAGTACTTTTGACTTCGGGTACGTGGCACTCGAGACCACTCTTGAGGAAAAAAGACGATATGCAGTAATGGGGTTGACGTTTGCATCGTTGGAATGCAATGGAAATTCTTTTTCCTATTTTTCGTTCCATATTTTTTAGTTTTCCATCCAAAATCGTGTTTTGCAGATTTGAATTGTCAATCTTTCAATAAGGATCCTGAAGGATGTTTCAGTGATTTGCAAAGGTCAAGCCAGAAGGAATTTGGGATATAAAAAAAATGTATAGCATTTCAAAGATACAAACTTTAACCGCTTATGCAAGATACTTCGAATTTGTCATTGTCATTGTCTCCGAGCTTGCATTCATCTAAACGTCATTTTAAAGACACAGGAATTTTTGCAATAATGAGTATGAAGACACTTGGCTACTATGAGGACGGTCGTCATAGTTCAGAGTCTTCAAGAATGCTCTTGAAGTTTGAATCGTTAGAATGCAACGAAAATTCTTTTTTGTATTTTTAAATCCTTTGTTTTATTATAACAAAAAAAACATTTTGTTCCATATTCTGATTATAGATCTCAAAATAAGCGAATAAAAAAATTGTTGAGAGATTTTCGTAGCTATGATTTGGGAAAAGAAATTGGAGCGAATAAAAAATCATAATGTTCGTTGCAATCATTTTTTTTTAAGTCAAGCAAAAAAGTCTTTTTGGCCTATGAGAAAAGCAATTTGTCGGCCATTGTTGTAAAAGTCTTCAACGTCTTCGTCTTCAAAGTCAGTATCCTGCAGACCGATACACCCCCTCCCTCACCGGCACTTCCCCAGCTGCAGCGGTATTTATTGAGAACCCTTTGATGGCCGTCCTTCTCAGTTCGACGTTCATCTCCCCAGGATCATGTTGCCCCATAAAGAATCGCCAGCCAGGACACTCTCCTACCACATATATGTGCATACACGGACAAGGGACTCGACGCAGCCGGGCAATTTCACGCCTCTGCGAAAGGCTCGCAGGATCATACGTCCAAAATATACGACAGACCTCTCTCTCCCTCGCATCCTTGGAATGAATGCCGCGTTCTGACCCAGTTAGAAAAAGACTTATTCCCATCAGTTTGAACTTCAACGATTCACATGGCAGCTTGTATTCCTACTGGTAGTTGAAGAGCAAAAAAAACGCCCGAGTAAGACAACCGCTGATGATTTTTATCAAATTATACGATGGAGGGCTCCGTGGATCATTTCCAAAGCCGTATACACAGATAAGGTAATGTAAACCCAACCGAGATGAGTGACTGAGGCTGCATCGAGATCTCAAGTGCCGCGCTTAAACGATAAGTCCCAGCTAGTGCTGTCAAACAAATTTGATCCAGGATCCTCACTTCAAGGGCCTTCAACCGAAACACCCTCGCCCCCTTCCCCTCATCCCGCCTGACTATCTCACTCGTTGATTATTTTAATTCAAATCCACATGGACTCGGTTCTTTTTCCACTGCGTACGTATAATATCCCTGCATATCCCTGTCATCCAATGTTACGAAATTTATTAAGAATCCGATCACCTATCCAAGCTGAGCGATCACCCATCCTGCTACTGGCCCAGGTCAACGCAAGTTTGTACTGGATTTAATAATTGAGACACCGTCGTACAGGGAAAATGATCATGAACCAGTTATCAATGTGCCTTCATCATATACGCCAATTGGCAATGTTCAATCGCTGCAAAATATACAAACCAATCGTAAAACCGCGGCATTTGTGCCGATAACGAAAATCTTTCTTGCTATCCCGCTGCTAGGAAATTGCACGAGGACTTTGTCCATTTCGGAATCTCCGGCTGTCTTTCGCGAGAAAGGAAATGCTCAGTGGCCAGCCTCAAGTACGGTTCAATCAACATCAGATGAATATATCTGCGATCAATTTGCCCGGAATACTAATCACACCGGAAATCAGCGGAATTTGATTTCGTTCCAATAATCTTTGACCCAAACGAGCACTCCCAATAGACACGAGGAAAGAATGAAAAAAACTCTCCAACATTGTGACTCACGATTAACGGGAGGTCTCATCATTTTTGGAGTTGCTGTCTCGCACAGTCCGATAACGAGTCGGGCAGCTCGCGTATCGACCTGACCAAGTCAATTTTTTTACGTCGCAAAATTACCAACCAAATTTCTGCCAATAGCAATCGCTACTCACTATCTTGCATGCTATTTTTTTTTTATTAATTGTTTTCAAATCGTAACGCAAACATTGAATTTGGCCTATTTTACGGGCGGTAAAAGTGTGTGATCACGTGACGTGTACGGATCGACGGCGTTATTCGGTGATTAAACCCAAATGGAAGTCTCTGGGTATTTTTTGTTTGTTGTTTTTCCTTTAAAGTGGTCAATGTTTCTTGTTTGACTCTTCGACTGAAAGACCTTGGTAGCTCTTTTGCCGGTACACTTCGAGAAGAAAAGAGACAAAGGTACTACAGCAACGAGTGCAGTAAGTGTGCATGCGAGAAGATCCGTGTTGCTTTTCTAGGCATTGGTTTCCTCGACAGGGAGCATAATGCGCCGCAATCTTGTTAGGCAACGAAGGAGGGAAGAAAGCACGCCTCATTACTTAATTTACACACCCCGTACTCGTTGAAAAAAATCGTGTTTCTGAAAAACTTTAAATGAGGTATTAACAAAAAAATTATATTTCCTGAGTATCAAAGACACGTTCGAAACATGAGCGTCGGGACGTCATGGACGAGAATCTCAATATTGTTTGATTGGCTGGTTTTGGGGATGTTTTTGAAAGAGTAAATAGTTACAAAAATGGGGAAAAAATATATATTGTTTGTTGGTGCTTTGCCTACATGAATTTTCATTTTATTTAACGATAAATTATTCATTAGTTATTCGAGGGTATCATGACTGCCTCGTTGGTTGATGGATCTAAAAAATCCATCAATATTCTTCCAAAGTAAAGTATTAGCTATAATTTGTCTCGCCAAAGTGTCAAATTTCGAAGAAGAAACAATCACATTCTGAAGTTTCAACATTTTTTTTCGTGTCAAATCTAGCGCTATATATCTTTTCAAATAAATGTTCCCTATAAAAATATAAGGAACGGCTCTACGGACCATCGTTAACCTATTTCCAAAAATAAAAATAAAAAATTCCTTAAGATGTATTGAAAACAGTTCGAATTATCAGGCAAACTGTCTTGAACGTACCTGAACGTACCCACGCCCGGGCCAGCCCCTTTGCAAGGGCACATTTTCCCTCGTAACTTCATCCCTAACTCGGACTGCCAATTGTTTTATTTCCTTATTTTTAATCGTTTTTTTTTTCGATGCCGGAGATACGTAACTCCTTAAGAGCAGTGCAATTGAGTCGTCACAAATACACATACACACGCATACATATACATACGCATACGATGATTCGGTTGTCACGTAAAGATTAGGAGGTCTCCGCCAATCGAAGTGAAAAACAAAAGAGGAATCCCGGAGATGATACGATCGTATGTCGCGTCACGTCATCACGGATCTCAAGTCTCTGATACGGACTTGCTTGTCTATTACAGAAGATTGTGTGTGTGGGTGAGAGAGAGAGAGAGAGAGAGAGAGAGAGAGAGAGAGAGAGAGAGAGAGAGAGAGAGAGAGAGAAGAGAGAGAGAGAGAGAGAGAGAGAGAGAGAGAGAGAGAGACAGAGAGAGAGAGAGAAAGAGAGAGAGAGAGAGAGAGAGAGAGAGAGAGAGACAGAGAGAGAGAGAGAGAGCACCAAAGAGCGGAAATTAGAATCTCGTTGATCGTTTATACCGCCAAGTCTCCGACTCTGCCAAATCCCAAAAGACGTATCTTCCCAGCATCTAAACCGTAAAAACGTCCCTCTCGCCGCAATCACGAAGTACATAACAGGTCTCTCAGTTTTATTTCGTTATCTCTGTTGATCCGGGAGATCGCCGATTCGATTCGTCTGACACGTCCGACAGGACAGTCATTTAGATAAAGCCCAATGAATGTATTTGTGTGCGTGTGTGCTTTTCCTACGAAATACGCGTCTAAGATAAGAAATTCGACGCACCCATCCGCAACGTTCACCCAGACGTGTATTGAACCTCATACGCGTGTACATGTGCGCGCATCCGTGTGCGTGTGTATCTCTTGGCGAGAGGAAGTCGTCTATCTCCGAGAAATAGCGATTACGATGTAATGCTGATTCAGCAAATAATCAATTAAAGACGCTTGAAATAAATCAAATCAACCGACAAGATTCGTTTAACATACATATATATGTATATATATATATATATTTCACACATCCATAAAACGTGCCGTGTATTCGTAGGTTGTGTTCTATCTGGATCTGTCGTTGTCCGTATTTAAATGTAGGAATATATTTTTGAGCTTTGTATGCTCATGCACGACTCCGGTCCGCGGCACACATGAAAGCCCCTATAAATCCATAGATATTATTATTTTATAATAATCATCATTTTCCCGTGCGAACTGATAAGTGTTTTGCCCCGAACAATAAAATCTGATAATAATAATAATTACAATAATTTCCTAGTGCAAACTAAGAAAGCGTGTTGCCCGGAACAATAAGATTTGATAATAATAATAATAAGCCAGGGCCAGTCAAGATTTAAGTTCAAGTAGTATATATATATACTGACAGAAAAATTCTTTTGATATTAACTAGATGCGTCTATTTGATTTTATGTTATTTGAATTAAATACATTTTTTTGTGAAATAAAATTATTCCTATTGCGTTCTATGAATAAAATTGTTTATTTTAAATATGTTTATTTTTTCAAATCAAGATCTATTTAATATCGTCTAATAACTAAATATTTTATTTATTCCTAGAAAATCTGTGATTTGGTTTCATCTGGTAGTATAAGACAAAAGAGACAGATGGAGAAATTGTACACGATTCAGTCTCTCGAAAAACCTGATGGCTTTGTTTTCATTAGAAGACTGTTATAACATTCTGCAGTTGAGGAAAAGGTGTCTTTCCATACATAAATAGTCACGCCTGTTAATAAAAGGCACGACGATACCTTTCTTTTTTTTCCAAATCGCAGCCTTTTTAGTGAAAAAAAAAAAGAAAAACAATTTCACTTTTTTTCACCGCACTTTGATGTCATGAACCTATATTCTTTTTTCGTATTCATGCGATATATCGGGTTTTATCTTTATTTATTTAATTTGAATATATTTAATACTAAAAAGAATAGCTTGAACAAAAAAAAATTAGATACAAATAGGGTCGTAGTAGGCCATGAGACAAGGAGAAGACCTATTTGATTTAAATAGATCCTATTTAAATTAATCATTTTTTTGCAGTGTAAAGTTGTATGTCTATGTATATTCGTATAAATATGTCCAAATATAAAGTCAGCATTGGTGTGGATTCATATTCTAGCTGCACATTCCTAGAATATATATGTTAATAATTTATAACAATATTTATGTATTTTAAAAATATGGTATAAACTAGCAAAAAATATATATACATATCCATATGCCTATATATAAAGCCAGAATAGCCCAGAAGAAGTAGAGGCCCATTGGGGTGTCGACCGCGGGACGTCAGGGGGAGAAAAATGAGTGAAATCCATTAGGGGGGTGCAAGAGCCAGCGTACTTCTCCATGTAACTCTGACCCGGCTCGATCTACGATCAACTTCGCACAGGACTTTCCAGGACAGTGCAACACGTCATTTTCGTGGCATAATTATCTTCCTTCATCTCGTTACTCTTGTGTAAGTAGTGACGAACCTCTCTACGCGAACATTACGGTCTTTTCGTGGCAATTCGCTTCGAATTGTATCAAGAAAAGTGCTTGATCTTCCGATAGCAGAGAGTGCTCAAGGTTGAACTTGGAAAGCCCGATGTGTCTATCATCTCGGAGCAAGTCTCGTTCGGGGCTAGCGACGCTTCGAGGAGCAGGAGAGCGCGAGCGAGAGAGAGAGAGAGATAGAGAGAGAGAAAGCATGCACTCCACTATTCATACGTACATGTGGCACTCACTGTACGACACTTTATTTACTTCGGATATTAATGCGATATGCTCTCGTGCGACGGTTCAACGAGATGAGTAATAACGCTGAAAACTCAGGATGGGTATTTTTTTTATGAGCGCAGTCATCGGAGCTAGCTCGTTAAAAGTAAGCGAGAAAAAAAACATTTCTGAGGCGCAGGAATACGATACCTCGGCGTTTTGTGCGGAGAAAGGACCGTCTCGTAGGGAACATAAATTTTCAACATTTATTACAAAACAATCGATGAGGCGAGCAGAGAAGACCGGGTCACGTGTCGTTGAAGAATCTCTACATTCGTATGTGCGTATAATACGAACGGATAAATGGAAAAAAAAACAAATAATTCACGTCTTCGGGAAATACGAGGTTGAAGGAGCGAACAAAGAGGCTCTGTGTTCCCTACCCGTGCACTCGGTGGTTTATAGCCCTTTTGAGGGATGTGTCGACGTTTCTCGGACGAAGAATCGTCATGTTGATTCGAGATGGAAATCTCTGAGGTTTGACGTTTGGATTCAATTTTAATTGAAACCAATACGGCCTCAAACCTTAAACCTAGAAATCCATAAAAATGAAGATGGAGGGCCCAAAAGATCGAAGTAAAATCAGTCATTTTGAAGTTCACATAGTAGCAATTTACTTTTTCTTCCCTTAGGCAACCTTACGCAAAACTCAGCGCAGATGGCGCCACGTAAACATGACGTAAACTTAAGAAACTATCCGCTAGATGGTGTTGCCATAGCCCTCGCCTTTTTCTTAAAAAAAACAACAAAAACAGAAGAAGCTGTCATCACGCGCGATACATTTTCGTGTTTGTCTGCATTGTGCCTTTTGTCTGCCTTGTGATAAATTTATAGGAATACACATAATGAACAATAATTACGGATAGTTAACTATACCGGAATTGAAAAATCTTCAGCCCTAAAATGAATAAAACATAATCTTGAATGTTTTGTAGCAATAAAGTGCATGTGACATACAGCACTTTCCTATTGCTTGCGATGTGTTTCAATTTGAGAAAATAAATAAACGCCTTCGTTTCGACATCCAATTGCACAACACTGATGATGCATTCTTCACAATTTCCTCGTAACAAACGGATTATTTAAAGAAAATGCAACAGTAGTCGTAGAAACACGGGCAAAACTAAGGAGAATCTCACTAAGGCTGGCTTTCCACCAGAAATGCAAGCTAAGGATATGTAGGGGAAAGGTGTACGAGTTGATCCCATGGGGTAAGATGATCATTTTCAATTGCGACGAAACTATTAATGTTATCTAGGGGTATTCATTGGTAAAACATAGCGTCCGGCAACCCGCGCTCCCGCGCTAGTCAAGTCATGATGGCTGTGTGAATGATGCACTTGTTTTGACGGAAAAATAATTATAATTGTGAGCTGTTGATGTAAGGTAAGGTTGACTTTAAGCTTAGGGAACTTTTATTGTATACTGTCAGTTGCAATCATTTTTGTGTTTGTGACTTTAAAATATGCTCAATTTAGTTTTTGGTTGGCGTGGTAATAGTGGAATACTTATAGCTCATGTTATCGAGCAATAAATGAAAAAGTTGAGTTTGGGGCAAGATGATTTCCTTCTAGGTGTACAAGATGATCCCTAGGGATCATCTTGCAAACAAATAACGTACCTACTTTCTTTTTGTTAAATGTGATGCAGCGTAATTACAAAAGTTTGTTCGTTTGAGTTCGTTTGGGTTAGACTACAAAATTAGTCAATAAGTTTTTTAGAATCCTCATTGGAGATCGGTAAATGTGCAAAAAAGATTTGGACTCGTGAAAACGAAGGAACGAAAAAAAGTAAAAAAAGAATCGGCGATGTCACGCGAGGGCCGTACACGTGCACGATGTGAATTGTAGGGTAGCGATGGTCCGCGCGGTCGATTTTCAAAAGTTCCAACCGGAAGAAAGCAAAAAAAAAGAATTGGAATCAGCATATGCCGCCATGCCGTTGAAACAATCGGTAGCGATTACCCGTTCGTTCTGCAAAGACAATGGGCCCTCAATTCTTATTCCGAAAGGATATAAAATCCTTTTTCTCTTCTCCTCGTGACCCTTTGCCACCCTATATTTTTTTTGCTGCCCCGCGTGCGCGCGTGCAACCGGCCCGGGCTATTAAATCGAGATTTATATATGTAACGATCTCTCATAGTCGTACGCGGAACGAGATTTTTTATTTCTTTTTTTTTTGTTTGATCGTATACAATCGTCCGATTGTTTCGAATTTCTCTGTGTGTCGATTCATATGGCTCGCGCGTGTGTGTTGTCGAAATGAAACGGTAGACGAAGTTATATGCCGATGTTTGGACATGTGGCGATCGAATATCGGTATGAGTTACACTCGTGGATAAGCGATACGTACGCGTAGACGAAGCGCGAATTTTCGAGTGTCGATTGTCGAATCGTTTGTTCGCTAATACGACGATTGCCGAGGTCTCAGTCTCGAAACAAAAACTCACTCTCGCTTCGCTCAGCGTCCCATCTGCTCTCACTCTCATTCGTCCACTTTTGTACGTACGTATGTCCTCGCGGCTACATTATGGGCCACCCCGTATAACCTGCACAAAGTTGGAGCAGTTTCCTCTCTGCGGATAAGAGGACGAGAGAGAGAGAGGGCGGGGGGGGGTGGAGGGAGTGAATAAAAAAGAGCATCCGCAGTACGAAAAACGTGGATGGGGTTCGTTTTTTTTCCAGTGCCTGGATCGTTTAACCCCTTCAACGCGCCCTCCAACCACGTTCCATTCGCACATATATCTATATGGGGCGCCTTTAATATAGGGGTAGATGAGCTATCGCTACGGGGGTGGCCCAACGAGATTCCGCATCGTTTCTCTCCTTTCACTCTCCCGCGTTAACGCCAATTTTCCCATTCGCAATTAAACAATCAATTTGTCTAGAAATCGTAATTTTTCTGTGCTTTACACCATCCATTCCGCACGATAAGACACACGGACATACAGACATTGCATCCAATACTTTCGAAACGATTTTTCTTACTTTCCAGACAATTCGAAATACTTTGCCATCCAACTGACGATTTTTCGTCATTCTCGGCCAGGATCTTTTCACGGGCGAACTAAGTGATTACGACCCTACGGACCACCCTGTGTGCGCAAAGGTTGCTCTTGTACGCGCGTATGATACCCAAACGCACCCTGCATAATCGTGAGCCCGTTTTGTGGTGTAGTATGGCAGGGTAGTTCCAGAAGATTCTAGCAATTATTGTGCCTCAAGTGCCCTCTTGCAGGGGAGGACCGGGAGAGGGAGAGAAAGAGACGAGCCCCCATTAGGATGAGAGCTTCTAGGGATCTTTTGCCTTGGCAATGGCAAATAAGAGGGTAGCTTGATTTTGAGAATTGTGGTCTTTGTTTTTATCGCATTACAACATATATATACATATACATATATATATATATATGTGTGTGTGTATATATGTATATATACAATATGATATCTGCATGATGATTCGCGTCACAAAATTAGAGGGTGAAAAAATATGATCGTACCCCCAATTTTATAATCAACTATTATTCGTTTTTATCAATCTATACGTATAAAACTGTTCCGTGACTGACTGACTGACTGACAGACAACGCATAGCCTAAACTCCTGAAGATAGAAACATGAAATTTGGTAAATATGTTTCTTGGAGGGTGTAAAGGTGCACTAAGAAAGGATTTTTTGAAATTCGATCCTTAAGGAGGTGAAATGGGGTGTAAGAGTTTGTATGAGAAAGAATATTTTTTTGGTCGGATTTACTTGAAACTTTGCATAAAGACTACAATAAAATTAATGAAATACGTATTTCAGCATTTCCCAAAATGTAACCCCTACGGGTTTGCAAAGGCGTGGAAAAGTTTGTGTGGAAAACAATATTTTTGTTTCGGTATATATTTGGTCGATTCTATGTGGACTTTGGCATAAATACTCTACAATGCAAATAATGCAACACGTGTTTCAGTATTTTCCAAAATTCAACAAGGCTGAATTTGATACTTGATAAGGTTCACGGAAATATTTGCTGAAATGAAATTGCACAGTACGAAAGGGGCCATCCGATAACGATAATAGTTTTTTTTGCAGGTGGAGGTACTTCGGACATTTGAACGTCAACTCCATTTTTTTAAATGGATCGGTATGTTTTTTTTTCTGTATCATGAAAGAGGAGCTTAAAACGAGTTCAACGACCTATAACATAAGGTCATTGAAGGTCATAGAAAGTACAGAAAGGCGATAATACTTACAGTTTCGGTACTTACTTATGACCTTATGTCATTGAACTCGTTTTAAGCTCCTCTTTCATGATACAGAAAAAAAAACATACCAATCCATTTAAAAAAATGGAGTTGACCTTCAAATGTCCGAAGTACCTCCACCTGCAAAAAAACTATCATCGCTATCGGATGGCCCCTTTCGTACTGTGCAATTTCATTTCAGCAAATATTTCTGTGAACCTTATAGTTTCGAAGATATTCAAGGTGCTAATAGTTATTGGTCCACCCTGTATATTTTCGAAAAATAAATTCATTAAAAAAGAGTCCTGCGTTAATTTAAGTTGGCGAAATCAGAAAAGGCATAAATAAACAGACCGACTTAACCTTATCCGTTTAAAATCAAACAAAGTTTATATCCAAAATCTACGCGGACAAAGTCGCGGGTAATATCATTCGTTTATATATTCAGTGGTTCGGAAGGTTATATTGTTTTTTTTTCGTAAAATGAAAGATAATTTTCTTATCATATACAAATATTTTATTAAATTGCATATCGATGATTCTGGCCCAGTACCTTTTGCTATATTTCTTGTAGCAGCATAATTCCACACTCAGAAAATTTCTGATCTTTGCTTACAAAAAACTGATCCAAGTGATTTTTGACATGCTCATTTGAAGTAAATGTTTTTTCAGTTCAAATTTTTTTGTCAAGACCGGAACGAGTAGTAATCCAAGGGTGCTAGATCTGGTTAATATGGTGAGCGTGGTAGCACATCCCATCCAAGATGTAACAGCTTCTGAAAAATTACCAAACTTGTGTGAAGTGTATGAGATCGAAGTTTGCATCGTTGGAATGCAATTAACATGATTACATTTCAATTGTTAAAATTTCTTTTAGCCAATATTCGTAAGGAAAATCCATCAATCATTTTTTAAGTCCCTTATTTAGGGATCTAGAATTAAAATCTGACAAAAAAAAATAGTTTTTTTCAAATGATAAAAATGCGGAAATAAATATGTAAAAAAGAATTTTCGTTGCATTCCAACGATGCAAACTTCAATACCATTGAGGTCTGGCATTATTATGGTGAAATACTCCACTTTTTCCGTCGATTAATTCTGGCCTTTTCTGGTTGATGGAATTACTCAAATTATCCAGTTGATGTCAATACACTTCTAAATTAATGGTGAAAATTTCTGGTACAAGCTCAAAAAAAAACAATTCTCTTAAAATCTCACTAAACAGAAAGCATCACTTTTTTAAAATGAGTATCAGGTTTTGAAGTGCTTTGAGCACCAGTTTTGGGAAGTTTTGTCAACACATCTTCTCCATATACGTCATACAATTTTTTTCTTGCTTAAATAGCTCTCGATAGTAAAAAATAAATAAAATATTCCGAAAATGCTGCTTTTGATTTGATATGTATAATATTCTCCTCCCGTTATGTATGGTAACAAAAAAAAACAAAAAGTAGAATTTTTTTGGTTACGCATTCCGAATATTGGAATTTTTTCAATGGACAAATTTTAATCCACACATCGATCCACGGTTTCAATAAAATGCTCCACGACTTTCGTGGGTAAACGAGGAATTTTATTTTATTCTTTCATCACCTCCACGTCCTCATGAGATTCACTCAAAAGGAAGTATACCTCGGGTGTACGTGCAGGCAATAGATCACAATTGAAGGTAGTACGAGACATCGAAACACGATCGAGTTTGCATTCGAGCGATATAATCGGGCTTTAGAGGGAGAGACAGAAAGAGAGAGAGATTCACGCTTCCGGCGTTGACTCCACAACCAACCGCACTGCCATCACCAAACACCCTGAATGTACGAATCGTTCGGGCCCTGCGGCGCTGTACAAGAGTCATCTGAATGACATAACTAACTTGATCAAAGGGCCTCGACTGCCGTTTGATGTCTGATGCATACGGCACGCTTATACACGTTTCCCGGCAATGTCAGAGAGAGAGAAAGGGGGGGGAGTACAAACCTCGCATATGCGACGGGAGTCATCGGCACGCCAATTACAAAATCGCGCGTCGAAGTTCCGAAAAAAATCGTTTGAGGTTGTTTTTCGTGGTATTGATTTTTTTGCTTGTCGAATTGTGAAATTGAAATAAAATAAGTCGTGCCTCCATATATGAGCTATTTCATCTCAGAGGATATTGAAAATTGAGTCAATCGAAATATGTTTCATTTTTTTATGTCCTCTGTTCAGTAAAAGGAGAGAGAGAGAGAGAGAGAGAGAGAGAGAGAGAGAGAGAGAGAGAGAGAGAGAGAGAGGCAGACAAAGAGTAGGACAGAACGTTGGTGATTCCTGTGCTTTAATTTTCCACTAAGAATGAAAAAAAAATATTTCATTCTATATTTATTTTTTGATTACATGCATTGTTCAATTAATGACATACATAGATTATCGTATTTATTCGTGCATTGGTATACACACATCAGGTTGACAAATATCCCGAATAAATTTCTTTTCCATTACTTTCTCGTTGTATAGAAAATATTTTGCGTGACGATACCCCTTGCAGGATTGTCGTCCTTTTTTCCTCGTATTTTTTCCCCTCTTGAAATGTACCTGATATTCTTCGCACTGAGCCCCGTATGGGTATAATAGCGCGTCTCCAACAGCGCTTGCCGAATTCATATTTGATGCGAATTTATTTCGTATCGACGTCGAAATTGGATAGTACCTTTGTTTCGCTATTGACACATCGGGAATTCCATGACAATAAGGCGACATTAAAGAAAAATTATACTTACAATTTCACATTTGTGGACAAAAAAACATACCAAGAAATTGAATTATATTTCGGTTTTTCACTTTTTTATACAACATTTCTTGAACTATGAAAATTATTATTTAATTATAATAATAGAAGTAATTTTCATCATTTAATTATAATCGTATATGCTGTTAGTATTATTATTTTTGTTTCATTGAATTATAACTTTTAATATTATAGTCATTATCGTTGTTATTGTCATCATTGTTATCATTAGATCATGGTTTCTATTATTATGAATAATCGTTAATAATATTATTAGAATTATAATTTTTTAATTAAATGAAATGTGTTATTGTTGAATAACATTTAAT
Organism: Ophion ventricosus; assembly: GCA_963932345.1. Lineage (NCBI taxonomy): Eukaryota > Metazoa > Arthropoda > Insecta > Hymenoptera > Ichneumonidae > Ophion > Ophion ventricosus. The sequence continues at coordinate 25,349,479 of OZ010716.1, forward strand.
TATTATTAAATTAAATTATATATTATTTTCATCGTGTGCTCAAAAATAATAACAATCATTCTCCAGTTCGATTTCTTTAGATTCCGAGCACCAACACTTGAAAGAGTGAAATCGATTTAAAAAAAAAAAGAAATTCTTCCCATAAGGAACGCCCCATGCGAATATTTGAATTCTCATCAGTGATTTATCGCTTTCATTACTCTTCCCGCGATATATTATCGCGACTGTCCCTGTGCCGCGGGCTGTGTTCTTCCTTCTTCTCGCAAGCGTGTCACGATTATCAAAGACGAATTATCGAAGAATCCGGGTGGGAGAACTGTCGAGAGAAAAGAAGAAGAAAAAAACAACAGGGAAGAATTCTGTAATTTTAAGGAGATGCGTATACAGTTGCGAAGTAAGTTTCGCCTTTGCTACCCTCGATTGTCGACTTTTCGATCGTGCGATATTCCTTTATTTTCTTTTACGTTTTTTTTTTCCTCTTTTGGATTCTTCGCCCGTGGGCATCCGTTGCACGAAATTACGCGCGTGATTTATAGGGCCACGCGGGCCTCATATATATATATATATATATATATATATCCATAGGAAAGGGAGAATCGACGAGTTATTCGTTTCGAATTTTGTTCTTACATTTTTTTTTCTTCTTTTTATTCTCTCGTCTTTCCCGCGGCGCCTGTTTTACCTGAATTTCTCACGCCTCTGTAAGAGCGCCAACGTCGAAGTTATAATTCGACGATTGTCCCTTAATTTTTCGATGGTCGAGGGAAAGAAAGCGTCAACGTCGACGGGTTAACCGCAAACAATGGAGCGATCTTTTTCGAACCCTTGCCCTGTGACGTTGGCCGGGATGACCCTCTGCCAACAATCGTCACCGAGACTGGCAAAAAAAACGAAGAGAGAGAGAGATAGAGAGAGAGAAAGAGAGAGAGAGATAGAGAGAGAGAAAGAGAGAGAGAGAGAGAGAGAGAGAGAGAGAGAGAGAGAACCCTTCTCACCTCTTCTTACAGTCTAGTTATTTCTCCCTACGGTAACCTCGTCTTTTTTTCGGAAAATTGAAGAGGGTGCGCACGTTTTGATACTTTTTTCTCGTAGACTCGTGCGATTCCCTTCCCCGCGCGGAATTGCGCGCTGTCCTTCACGCACGATCCTCGCCAGTTTTCACAAGACTGATGATAGCCTCGTTCTCCATTTTTTATTTCTATTTTTTTGTACGTCTTGTTCTTTCTCTCTCTCCCTCTCCCTCTCCCTCTCTCTCTCTCTCTCTCTCTCTCTCTCTCTCTCTCTCTCTCTCTCTCTCTCCCGCTCTTTTTTCTCGCCGTCGCTCTTTTCATCGTTGTTATTTTTTTTTTTCATCAATCGCGAAAAGTCTCTCGATCACGCGCATATCAGTTGACTTCTCCGGCGCGGTAGGCCCTGTCTCTATCGAAAAGTCATCGAGGCGCGCACCCTGCGCGTCTTTTTCTCATCGCAACCCTTCGAAGGGTCTCTCGTCTCGCTCTCACCTACGCGATAAACTTTAGGCAACCGCGTGCACGAAGATCGGGAAAAGGGTGCGAGAGTTCGGGCTGACGTGGGCACCTCATCCGACGCTCCCTTCTCTCTTCACTGTCCATCAATTATGTCAAAGCTCTTCCACAATTGCGGATATAGGAGCCGGCGAGCCAGGAATTTCAGCGAAAACATCGTAGATCGGAGACTCTACAGGCTCGTTCAACATTTGTCTTATTGAAAAAACGAAATCGAATATTTCTATTAAATCATTAAATTAAAACATTAAATATTTCGCGCCCCTGTCGATCGGGTTGTGACATTTTCGTCAAAGGGTACGAAATAAAAAGAATCATGTTTTCACTTACAATTAATTTAATTATTGATTGACACTGACAATTAATTTAATTATTGAAAAAAATCGGATACTTTGAAAGACGAGACTGAAAAGTTCTCGGCCTGAAGTACTACCGAACGAATAGGACGATTCGCAATACACTGGCCGAGAATTTTTCAGCCTCCCCTCATACAATTAAACTTCCAATTAAAGAACTCTTTCTATCTATTGAACTAATCGAAATTTTTCAATTTTTGAGATTATTTTTATTACAATCCCAGACTCGTAAATTTCAACGACTCAATTTACTCTCATGTTTTACGTAAGTTCCGAACTTTTCTAAACTGCGACCGAGACGGATACCTATCCTGGATCATCCTGTACGTGATAGATGAAAGATTATTTTGATTTTCCAAATGCTGCAACGTACGTTCCGATCGGTCTCCCTTCCTTTCTCTTTTCTCAGCTATTTTCTCGCGGGCTCACCCCCTCTCATACTTCTGCAGCATATATATAGGGTGACAATTATAAGAGGGCCATGTGTTTTTTAAGGCACTTGTGCGGCGATTTTGCGACTGAGAGAAATATGATTTTCTATGGCTTTTAAGTGCTTTGCCAATAAAAATATAGCGTATCTTTGTGATGAGTAGTATTTGCCAGAAAAAAATTGGGCATTCTGAAAACAAATAAATATTCCTTTTTCAAAACTGCAGAATTACACTCCTGAGAAACTTTTTTGTGTATACCGTCATCGAAAAAAAATTATCATAGATGCATTTTAAATTTAATAAATGAAACTGAATTGAATTTGACGTTTTACACCTAGTTAACATTTTTTTAAAGTCCGATTTTTGGTTTTCGACGGATTCTCAAAATATAACATTTCGAAAATAAACTTCACTTTATAAATTTAAAAAAAAACGGCGACCTTTAAACGCGTTCTTCTCAAAATGACTCTTTTTTAAATCGGTGACCACGATATGTCAAAATCAATGCACCGAACAACTTGAAATTTTTGAAGCTTCTTTCACATATCAAAAAACAGCCTTTGAAAGAGGGAATTTGTTTCCGGTGCATAGTTTTTTCTCAACGAAAATATAGCGTTTTTTAGTCCCACTTTGGACTGCAGACATTTTTTTCAAAAAACCAATTTTTTATTAAACCCTTCATCCAAGCACTAGATAATTTCATGCAAAACTAAATGTGTTCGATTGTTTTATTTCGGATGATTTGTTTCCGAGCAGCACCCCGAAGGACGTTTTTCAAACAGCGTTCTGCACAAACCATTGCATCTACCACATTTGTGCATATTTTTCAATACAAAAATTGTAAAAAAATATCTTATAACATACTCTTTAATGAAGATTTTTTTGTTCCAAAACCTTCACCTGTCTTCAGAAAAACTCTCGAAATTTCCTCTTTTTTCCGGCCACGAGCTTGGTGTAATCCGTTAACATTTGTTTTTATAAAGAGTGTTTCGCAATCGCAATTGAATTATCTTCATTCTGCTGAACTCAAAATGGAGTTCTAATTTTTTTTTAAGAATGTTCAATTTTTTCTGATAAATATTACTCATCACAAAAAATACGCTATATTTTTTTCTCGGATTTGAAAAACCATTAAATATAATATTTAAGGCCTTAGGTCACTCTAGAGGCCAAAAAGGGCATATTTTGTGATTTTTTTTTCAGCGAAACCATAAAATAAATCGGAGTTACAAAATAGGGGTGGTATTATACACATAATTGACTATACAAAATTATTTTTTTACAGCGATAAATATCGAAGTGGCGACTGTGCAGCATTTTTCTGATGACGCCTTTATTTCTGGAAGGTCAACGGCCGGACCAACAGCTCCTATAATTTTTGAGTTATGATGAGACACTAAAGTTTTTTCGGTTATATATAAAAATAGCTATAGTAGTACGTAGGATTTTTTTGATACATTGTTTTTCGTCAAAATGCCGCATTTCTAAAACAAAAAGTATAAAATGCCATGAGAAAATCGTCAGAAAATTGTTTATAAAAAAGTCACGACATGAATCAAGAGGAGTAGCGCTAGAATTCGAAAATCGAGTACTTAGAGATTTTTCACACCCATAATCTTTTGGAATATAATTTTATAGGTACTAAGGTACATTTTTGACAAAAAAAAATCGATTTTTCGAAAATCCTAGAGTGGCCTAAGGCCTTACAAAAACATATGGTCAGATTATAATTGTCACCCTGTAGATATACCCCCCCCCCCCCCCCCCCCCCTCTACTTCACCGATTCTCTCGCGTCTGCTCTGACTCGCTACTAAATTCGCGTCTCGTATGTATACGCGCGCGCACTCTCAGACACGCACGTGTTTTGCTTTTCTGAATAGAATCACGAGGTCTATTCTTCCACGGGCGAGCTCTCCCTTGAATAGCTCGAGGACGCGCCTCCGTATAGACTAGCTCCTACTGATCGAGCCATTTACGTGCGTGTGTGTGTGTGTATGTGCGGCGCAATATGTGTATGTGAGCTTAGATATCCGAATTCTTATCTCCGATGCTTCGAAACTCTCGATCGCATACGACGATTATTGCCGATTGTCCGAATGAGGGATGTTCGCGACAATTCACACACCCTTGCCAGCCCCCTTCCCCTTGCCGTATGGCTTTTCTCTTCCCTTGGACGCGAGTGCGTCAATGGAAAAGAAATGGAATATATTTCGACTGTCTGATCATTTCTCTTGACGACATCTGTGTAGGAAGATAGTATCGGGAGATGAACTCGGGACAGTCGAAGGAACATCGCGGGCTGGACTCGGACTATGGGAAGTTTGGATCGCGATGGAAGGCAATAAAAATATTCTTTTTTCGGTTGATCATTTTTTTGGGGATCGGTATGTGGATGATACTCAAACGTTTTTAGGAACTGTATTTAAAGTGGTAATAAAATAGAGAATAATAATTTTAAAAATTTAATAAAAATATTATAATTTCACAATAATATTGTTATAATAAAATTATTATAATATGAAGTATGGTATAATAATAATAGGATTTTTATAAAAATACTTGGAGTGGATTTAGTAAATACTAGACTCGAAACATGGAAACTTTGGATCGCGATGGACAGTAATAAAAAGAATTTTTCTCGGCTTGATCATTTTTTGGTGATATTCAGTCTGTGGAAAATACTCAAACGTTTATAGGATTGGGATTTAAAATGGTAATAAGAAATAGGGTAATAATGAAAGAATTTTAGTAAAAAGATTATAATATGAAAATAATATTGTTATAATAAAATTATAATAATATGAAATATGGGATACGAATAACGGGATTTTAATAAAAATATTCGGACTGGATTTGGTAAATACTCGACTCGGACCATGGGAAGTTTGGATCGCGATGGAAAGCAATAAAGAGAACTTTTTTCGCTTAATCATTTTTTGGAATATTCAGTCTGTGAAAAATACTCGAACGCTTTTAGGTTCCGGATTTATAATGGTAATAAAATATAGGATAATAATAAAAGAATTTTAATAAAATATTATAATATGAAAATAATAGTGTTTTGATAAAATTACAAGAATATTAAAGGCGGCATTATAATAACAGGATTTTAATAAAAATATCATAATAATAAAATTATAACAATATAAAATATGAGATATAAATTTTTTAAAATACTAAGGGAGAAACAAAAAAAAAGTGGCCATATTTGTCCATGATATTGAAAAAATACTTTTCGGCTGATTTTACAGCAGGTCGGAAAAATGATGGTCCTTCTCAGTCTGGAATCCATTTTCGTTACTTCTCCAACCTGCAAAAAACCTTTCACGTTTCCCCGTGTTCCCGGGGGAGAAGAGAAAACGGTCAGATCGTATCACCGGGAGAACCATCTAAAGAAGAAGTAGCCACCCCGAAAAAAAACGACCATTTCTTCCAATAAGAGAAAGACCGAGAGAGAAATCGTGCGCGCGCGCAAGCGAGAGAAAGAGAAAGAGAAGAAGAGAGAAGTAGAGGGAGAAAGGGCGCAACCCCTTTTCGCCTCGATTTAAACTTTAAATTCCCTTTATCTCGCGGCGAAAGCTCGATCCTGAGAAGTAGCCCGAAGGGATAACTCCCGAGTCGAAGGTTTGCCCACTGAGTTTGCTGGAGTGAAGGTACCCTCCACAGGACGGTCAGTCCTGCTAGTCAGCCCCGCTTTTGTTGCCGCTTGTTTACGAGCCAAGCGTGAGATTCGAGAACTTTGATTCCATTCTTTCGTCTCCCGCGAGCGCGCGCGTATTTATTTCTGCTTGCGGATAAACATACCGTGCCAACACGTACACAGATACGGTTGTGCGTGTTCGCAACTGACGGCCAACCCTTAAACCCAAAGATATCGATTGATGTGGGAATTCATCTGGATAATCGCCCCGATTGAGCCAGCAGTCCCGCCTCGAATTCATGAGCAGTCCTTCTGTATCGCCAAATTTTACAGTCTCCGATTCTTCAACGACTCCAAGAGGCTTCGTATACCGCCTCCTCCATCTTCCATTTCGACAAAATATCTTTCCTTGGACCTAGCTCCGTTTGGATATGTCCGCTTTTTCCAATAAAAAACAAATGCAACTAAAGAAAAAAAAAAGGACTCTACGAAAAGTAAGCCAGGAATTATTGGATCGTCGAGTCACCGCGAGTCCGCCACCACTTCCGGTCTGCGATTTTTCTTCGGACCGATCGTACGATCAGTCATTCCGATATCAACGATATCCGGAACCGGCTTACGCTGTGGAAAAAGACCCACCAAAAAGTCTCGAAAGAAAATCATTATCAATATTCGTGAAATAAACGAACAACACGCCTGCGCTACATACACGTATACGAGCTAGATCGTCTATTAATAATATACAACTGTTTTGGGCTATATTGCGATCCTTCACTTCCAGAGAGAAGAGAAGGAACGGACGGAAAAAAAGATTCGATGACAAATCGATGTAGCAAGGAGGAGGAAAGTTTTGCGAGAGATTGGAGAATCTCGGGAGAGGCTGTTAGCGTTTGGAAAAGGGGTGGCTCTAGCATATATATATATATATATATATAAAGGTAACTTTGAAGCCATTCGGTTTTGAAGACCTTTCTGAGAACATTACATAGATATAGCAGCTTCGAAATATCCTCTCCCCATAAACCTACACATATACATAGAAATATATAAATTAATATGTACTATATATATATATATATATATATATATATAAACGAGGGAGTTGAGAGAAGTTCCATTTTTCCTTAATTACGATGTTACGGAACATAGATTACGATGTTGGCTGTTCGCGCGTTCAAAAACATCTGTTCCCCTTCTTCCGTTCGATGAGTTTCTCCGTGCCTTTTGCCATCTCACTTTCTCTTGCTCCGGAGTTCTCTGCCGTCCCGAGGTGACGGCGCATCGAAGGGTGTGAGCCCGGCATGGGGCTTTGCGCCCTCTCGCCGAAATTCCGTATATATATATATATAACTTTCGTACACATATTCTCTGCTCTGTACGCGGGAATGCATACATAGCCCATATGTATATATGTATATATATATGTTTAACCCGCTGGCTGAAGTTCGTCGGACGAGAGATCGAGAGGGTGGTGAATGAGAAGCTCTCTTTACTCTTCGATACAAACAGCCCCCGGCGCCCCGGGATAATGAAAATCAAATTTCACTGCATCCGTATACCTTCGTATGTATACATAAGTAACGCTGTTCCGTGATTCTCGTTTGGCTGCGTGAAAATTTGTGGCTTGCGAATGAACACGGATATCTACTTTTTCCCTGTCTCTTAAATTATATATATATATATATATATATATATATATATATATATTTAATCTATATTGTATTTCAATCGGATACGATTAAATTTAATTAATTTTAATATTAATGATACCTTCATTGGTGGGATCTTTCTAATGATTCTATCAAGATTTTTATAAAGTTGAATAAAATAACATTTTTCTGGCGATCACTTTACAGCGTCCACCCAAAATATGAATTAATAAAATTAATTATTCGTTACAATTTTTATCTATTCTTATATATATCGTGGATGGTTCAAGGGTGACTTTTGTCAATTTATCAGATTGTCGATAACCACGTAATACCTGATAAAAGTATTGATACAATCATTAAAAAAGAGCCCGCCATTGAGGGTATCGTTCAGATTCAAATCAATTAAATTCAATAGCATCTAATTAAAATATAATATAAATTAATACGTAATATATACATATATATGTCTTGGATGGTTCAAGGGTGTTTTTTTTTACCAATTCGCAAATCGTCCATATCCGCGCAATACTTGATTTTAAAAAGTTTAATTTTATTTAGTATTTCGTGGTTATTGACAGTTTGAGAATTTCACAAAAAAACACCCTTGAACTATCCAAGATAAATATAGATATATATTACGTATATCCAATTTATATTACATTCTAATCAGACACGATTGAGTTCAATTAATTCGAATCTTAACGATAACCTCAATGGTGAGCTCGTTTTCAATAATTGTACCAAGACTTTTATCAAGTATTACGCGGTTATCGACGATCTGACAAATTGACAAAAATCAGCCTTAAACCATCTAAGATGTATATAAGGATTGATAAACATTGTGAGGAACAATTTCTTTAATAATTAATATTTTGGATGCGGCTGCAAAGAGATCGTCAGAAAATTAAATCTAGTGAGAGAAAGAAGGATGATGGGGGCGAGTTGCACGACAATAACGATGACGATTTGCAAGTCGAGTCATACGGTAGACGATCAATTTCACGCAACTTCCGCAACCCGTTCGCGGTTCCACGTTACAAAACGCCCCCGCACACACTCGTATTCGCGTGTGCTGCCGTGGCGGAGAGCAATTTGATATTGGTTTTGGGGCTGGTGGATTCGTGACCGTCCGTGCGAGCAATATTCTCATTTAGCGAGAAAGTAAGCGGAAAAGCCCTGTGGCCATTAGATCGTGTTATTCACTCCATATATATATATATATATATGCGGGAGTATACGCGCATGTGGTGACTGCGATACGAAAGGGCTTGAGCGGCGACGATTCGGCACCGAAAGTCGTGAGCAGCCAACACTACGTTCAACCAATAGTTATCCCACACATATATGAATGCGGTTCATACGGATATATCGAGGTTTTGGCCAGCCGCAGAGAATACGAGCAACAGCGAGCGCCAGGCGCTCCCACGTCAGATATTCAAAATTAATGCGAACACGAGATAAAATTAATTTAACGGCGAGTACACGCTCAGGGCCCGGAGGGCTGTGTACCAAAGCTACGAATCACAATGGCGAATGGGCTCGCGAGAGAGAGTAACGCTGAGCCTCGCTTTTCTCTATCTGTCTCTCTCTACCCCTCTCACTCTCTCTCTCTCTCTTTCGCTGCTGGCCCTTCCGTGATTTCCGTGCGCCGTTGCATTTTCATATATATATGGAGGAAAACTATATTTTGAACCCGTTGTTGGTATACATTGACTATCATAAGGGCTGGCTGTTTTGGGGACGGACCTCGATATCAAATGTACTCGAAATCACTTCTCCTTAGATATATATATATATATATATAGGGATATGAGAATCCATATATGTACTCGATATACACATATGTACTTAGGGAAGGCACGCGCGTACACGTAACAAAACATAATTAGCCTCAATTGTTAATGCGCCAATATTTGTACGCTGTCCTAGCGAGCAGCACGCGGGCTCGGTGGCGCCCAAACGTAGGTACAATTGCAGCGAATTTGTGCGATCGCAAACGTTGATTCGCGTCAGTTGCCCTAACAATTTCCAATATGACCGCGCGCATACACCTACACCAATGCACTTTGTTCTCTCAACGAGAACGAATGCACGCTGGACCGCGATACACTTCATCCATGGGCTATTGTTGATTCCCTGCCGCTTTTTCTGTCGTTTTGTTTTCCACGTTTTTTTTATTTATTTTTTATCCGTTAGCCGAACACTCGTGAATGGTACTCGGTTATGCGCGGGGACGTTCGGCGGTAGGGCTTTTATACCCGCGAGCCTGGAAAACCCGAACGAGGTGCACTTTAGGTGGAAAATTGTCGATGGGGATTGCGGATTTTTTGGGTTGATGTTTATAGAGGAAAAATGGCTCGGGGTGATTTGAGGGAGTAGGGTAAGGCGGTATAGGAGTACGCACCTAAGCTTCAAAACGGGGAAAAAAAACAAACAAATACATTTAACGAATCAGTTTTTTTTTTATTGAAAGAATATCTAGTACCCTTATTAAATTATGAACGACAATTAGGAATCTTGATTAAAAAAAAAATTGAGTACTCTTTGACACACGGACGTTTAAGAGTACACACGAAGGTCTATAAGAGTTCGCAAGCTTCAATCGACACTTAAATCGCAAATAAAGTTGCCCACATTTGTATGAGAGTTAGAGAACTGGAGAGCTGGAGGGTTAGAGAGCTGGAGAGCTGAAGAGCTGAAGAGAGAGTTGGAGAGATGGAGAGTTAGAGAATTGGAGAGTCGTGAAGTTCGTAAAGTTTGCAAAGTTCGCAAAGTTCGCCAAGTTCGTGAGGATCGTGAAGTTCGAGAGTTCGTATCGCCCAGATATGTAGCTGGTGTGGATCTCTTCAGCTTTTTACGAAGAGTGGCTTCACTCGCTTCCAATGAACGTGTTACCGCCCTTATAGATTCACCATTATTAACTCGCTTCCTAGCATTTTCAAGATCCGTAATTGACCATAGACTTCGGTCGGTAGTCCATTCCTTCGGGACATGCTGAAAGTAAAAAAAAACATAATCTTTAACAACAGTCGTATAAGAGTACGCGCGTACTCATACACACTTAAGCACTGCGTACTCTTATACGACCTGCACATTTTTAACAAACATGACCGTTACTGCCATTTATTGATGAGATGCGAAATTTCTTTCATTTTGAACAATAACCTTAGTAAACCGGCGTACGAAATTAATACTTGTTTGTGAAGAAAGTAAATTGTGTTTCGTACTTGTAATGCTTTGAAAATGTCAAAAATAAATAAGAAATTTCAATCATAACTTCACACTTACCTGGCTTCTCCGTTTGATTCCACTTTGGATTTTTTTTGGCACAAACACTTACCCTGTTAGGCACAAACACAATAAAAGTTAGCTTCCATTAGTTTTAGTATCCATTTTCTTACAGTGTTTTAATTGATGTTTCAAGAAGTTACGAAAAAAAAAATTGTGCAAAAAAAATTAACATTGCAAAAGTTGTGGGCCTCTAAATATGGCCATGAAAAAAAGGGTTGGCGCGATTGGCATGATTCCAAAACTCCCATTCATCTGAAACAGATATAAAACCAATTTTTTTTATCAATAAGAATTTCATTATGGCAGGTATCAAAGTGAATTTTTTTTTTTTATGAAGACTCTTAAACATAAACTAATTTTTTCCATATTTTTTCAAAGATCAATTATTTTTTTAAATAGTAATAATAATAAATTCCCAATGCTCGAGATAGGGACGATTGAGAGAATACAATAAGAAGCAAAAGTGAACGAACTTATGGTATTTTAACATATTGATTTACAAGTCCATATCGATAGATCTTGACCCCTGAATACGAATTGACTACTAATTTCCTCTAAAATTCTCAATTTTCATTTAAAATCTTCGAAAATATATGGAATGTTGTTCACCCCCTTAAGCTTGCCATCCGGCAAAATGGGAGATTGTGTAAATTTTAATGTTGTCCCACCTTCAAACTGTTAGCCGTTACATTCAATTCGAAGCATCCCTTTTCAATGTGGGATGCGTGCGGGAAAAAAAATCTACAGATATTTCACAAAGTGCAACTATTTCGTGGCATTGAAAATATAATCAGACTTTTCGGGTGATAAAAAAAAAGTAAATGCAAATAATATATGTTGCTCTCTCTCTATCTCTCACTCTCTAACTCTCTCACTCTCTCACTCACATTCTCACTATCCATCCATGCAAACCCAAACAACCCCAAACAAACCAAAACAAAGCCACCAACAATGGAATGTACACACCAAAGTTGAAACTTACAACTTGTAACCACAAATGACTACTCTACATGTAATGCAGCATTTTTCAACAAATCACAGGCATTTATCATGTCGCAGCGCCTCCACTCTAAGGAGTGGTTTCACCCCTCAAACCCGTTTTTCCGTCGATAAAAGAAATACGTTTATAATAGCTATTGATGCTCTACCATTTACACGAGGTCCAACAAAACCGAAGGTGGACACCAAAGTGGTGTTGCTTGCAAGTTCTACCAATTGATTTTACAAATATTAGGCTATGAGAATCGCTTCACCTTTTTTTCGAGCCTTTCCTAAGACCTGCAAATTTTTCCACCAATTTTACGTTACAAGATTCGCCTAAACGTTTTTTTCGTACCTTTTCTAAGTTCTACAATTTTTTTACGAATTTCTCGCTACCAAAATCATTCCAACTTTTTTCAGCAATTTTTCCAATTCCTAAACCTGCAGAATCACATTTTCGGTGATAGCAAAATTTTAAAAAAATCTCAATTACGTTCAAATGACCCAAGCTTCAAGACGATCCATCGTCATCGTCGTAGTCTTTATCACCGGAAAAAAATATTCTCGAGCACCATTGCGAATGCTCATACCACCGTGACATTTTTTTACTCCGTTATCACGCAATATGTTTTTTTACAGGTCTAGAAAATAGAAAAGGTGTGAAAAAAACGTGTTAATAATTCTATTAGCGTAAAATCGTTAAAAATAAACGTTCAACCTAGCAAAGGTCCTAAAAGAAGTCGGGCTTATTTTCGTAGCGCAAAATTTGTAAAAAAATATTCATAGAACTTACAACGAACATCACTTAGGTATGTGACTTCGATTTTGCATGTGAGAAACAGCAACGTCGACGAAAAAGACAAAAAGGGAAAGTCCTTTCGACACGCGCTCCACTCGCTACCGCGTCACGCATGCGATCATCGAATCGTTACAAAAGTCGGGAGTGAGCAGACAAAAAAAAAGCAAAAAAAAAAGGACTGTACTTTGAGCGCACGTACAAAACATGAGTCCTTCTGTGTGCGTCTACGGGACAAGCTGCTTTTGGTACCGCGCCGTTGTCATGAGTCTTCTGACACGAGGGCGTGTTTCTCCAGCTCAGGGCCCCCAGGCCGCGCGGGGTCTTCCGTTAGTTCATCGTCTTCCGGTGACTTCCGGTGGGCACGACGCTGAGATCCAGGCACAATGCCAGGAACATACCCCTCTCTCTCTCTCTCTCTCTCTTTCTCTCTGTTTCTGTCTCTTGCTCGCGACGCGAGAGGAACGCACGCGGTGCGTACAACAATCGCGTCTCAAGTTCCTCTAGGCGGGGTGCACGAAACGTCGTTTCTCTCTCAGTTTATTAAGCGAGCATGCTGCGTGATGTGCACGCGCGCACACATGTGAAATCTTATTCGTACTCAATTCATCCCTGTCTTGCAATCTCTTCTTATCCCCTTTGCGCGATGTACACGGGTCCCCCCCCCCCCCCGCCTTACCCTCCCCTTGGTCTTTACGAACACACACATTGATATGAAGGTACGTGTGTGCATTGCTTTGACTGTACATGTGGTATGACTGAATGCCTTGACGATATATGAGGCACGCATTAGCGAAGTACTTTGGAATCACCGTAGCATAAAGTGTGTACACACGAAATGTTGAAAATGTTCTCCCCCTTCTCTTTCTCTCTCTCTCTCTCTCTCTCTCTCTCTCTTTCTCTGGCGAACAAATTATAGACTCCGTTCGGCCGTTAACGGCAGTCATCTGCTTACAAATGAGAGCAGTTTCGATGGATGAGAAAAAAAGAAGAAGAAGAAGAAGAAGGAAGCTGCGAGGTGGTCGGTACATGGGGTATGGAAGTGAGAGGGTGGGAGGGAGACGGAAGAACACGGGAAGTCATGTAAAAACCCACGTGTGTATTTTTTTTTTCTTTCTTTCTCGACCAAGAGAGATTCGTTAGGGGTGGTAGGGGCTATTCAACCCTCGAGTTGAATATATGTGCAGTACAGATATTCAAACTCACGAATCCGTCGGGTAGACGAGGAGGAGGGGGGCCATTCGTAGTGTCTATGTGTGCCAATTCTGTCTTATTCGCTCGATCCAAGCACTCGACTTTTTCGGGCTCTCTTCTTCCCTCATAAATTCATCCGTAGCACCGAGCGTGTACACGCCGAAGAGAGGACCAACGAAGCACATTATTTCGATCTGAAAATCGTGTTAGTTGGGCCCTTTCTGGGCGGAGGTAGAAACCCGATGAGAAGGCGAAGGTACGCGAGAAGGCACGCATGTACTTGCGGCAATCGCTTAGGGTGGATCAAGGAGTCGACGAGAGGAAGCTGTAGATGCGAGATCTCGACTACTCGACCGCGAGAGCTCACTGATTTGTTTAGTGACTTGGAGTGATTTTTCTTTTTTTTTCGTCTTTCAATAAGAGAGAGAGAGAGAGAGAGAGAGAGAGAGAGGGAGAGAGAGGGCTCATGACTCTCGTGCGTGAGCTGAGCTAGTACATGGTGTATACAATGGACCAGAGAGAGGGAGAGAGAGAGAGAGAGAGAGAGAGAGAGAGAGAGAGAGAGAGAGAGAGAGAGAGAGAAAGGGATGGAAATGCGAAGGCTAGGGGAATGTGAGAATTCGCATGAACAAGAGCGAGAAGAGGTTAACGGTCGAACGAATTGTCAGCCGTGCACTCAACGAAAAGAAATTTCGATGAACATATACACACCCTCGAAAAAATCGCCTGCACGAACAGTGAATACCGAAATTGTCGCTTTGATACGGATCTTTTTTTTTCGTCTTCCTTTGACGTCGTGGAAGTCGAGGAGCTTCGGGCCGACAAATTCGCCGTGTACATATTGCCCGACGAACCCTCCAGACTGGATTTTTTATTCTTCGTGCGATAATGAACTTGTTGGCGAATCGAAAAACTGCTGAATCGCAATGACTCGTATTTTTTTTATCATAGTTTCATGAGAAAAGTTCTCGAAGTTTAATCGAAGAGCATGTGAATACAATCACGCTGTTGATCGGACAACGACGTTTAACAGTCATGAAGTAGTTGATAAATAATTATTCAACAATTTATGTTAATATTGAATTTGCAAAAATATTTGAATGAATGTATTAAAATTATTTTTTATATTTATAAAATATTATCTTGTAAATATTGGAACAATAATATTAAAATTCTTCTCAATATCTAGAACATTGTAGTAAATAATATTAAAAGATATTAATTTGGATATTCGAAAAATTTCATAAAAATTTCTTTGGATATTCGAAAAAGTTCATAAAAATTTCTTCCAATATTTTAAAAAATGTATAAAATTTTTTGAACAACCTTTAATTTATATATTTTTTGTTGAGATTGAAAAATGTCGAATATTAATATATTTTACTTACTAAGTTATATATATTAAGTTATATAATATTCACAGTTTTTCAATGTCAAAACATAAATATTAAAATTAAATAAAAAAATAAAAGTATATACATTTTCTGGAATACTAATAAAATTATCATTTAATATTCGAAAAATGTTATAAAATTTTTTTAAATTATATTAGATTTTATGAAAGAACTGTAATATACAGGGTGAGGCACATAAAGTGTTACAGAGCAATAGCACTCAAACTATTGATCATATCCAAAAATGTTTCAGACAAAAGTTTCAGTATTCGAGAAGGCCGTCATACTGAACCACCCTATTTTTTTATCGGTGGAGGCGCTGAAGCTACGTCAAGGTCAACTCCACTTTTTTAAAAGGAACCATGTATTTGTTTTCGATGACATTATTACCGATTTTAAGACGAATTCAGCGACCTACAACACAAGGTCATTCTAGTCACGCAAAGTATGAAAATAGTCGAAAAATCGAAAAATATCGGAATAATCACTTTCAAAGGATCCACCAACCTTGGTTTGGGTCTACCTACAGAAGATGCTCGAAGTGATGACCCTCGACTTGTAAGCACTTGTTTAATCGCTATTTTCATTTCTTACGATACCAATGTTTCTTATCGGCAGCAAGTACGCATTTTCTGTTGACATATCAGTTAGTCACGCATTACCTTCTAATGTGAGTACATCGGATCGCGAAAATGAACGATTTGAATGAACGAACTTATGAGAATCCTCGATTCTTATAAGTTAAATAAGGAAAAATTGTATTTTTCCTCGCGAAAAAATACAATTTTTGTGTACCAATGTTAACCCTCCCCTGTACCTCCCGTCCAATTGAAAAAAAACCATGAAAAAAATGCTTTCCTTCGTCCTAAAAACTCACGGTCGATTTTTTCACCATAGATTTTTTTATCGCGTTTCTCGTAAATACAACTCCCTGGCTACCGCCGCACCCCTCGAAGAGTCGTCCCACAACGTGCGGAACTATATTCAATGAAACATTTGTTTTTGGTGGAACAAAAAATACTACATTTTTTTCCGAAGCATCAATTTGTCTCTGGAGGAAAAATGAACCCGTTCAATTCTACGTTGAGTTTCCCTCTATCATAATAGTCGGCGAAGTAGTATTACCAGATAAAGATATTTTATCCAAAACGGACAAGGGATGACATATATATATATATATATATATATATATATATATAAATATATATAGCGCGATCGCGTCCGCAGCACAAGAGACAATTTGGGGTGTGAAAAATATTAATAACGCTGTTGCCAGTAAGGGACTGCAAAGGGGCTGCAGGATGGAGAAGAGAATTGCGGGGGAGGAGAGGGGGTGGTTAGGCCGTTAAGGGATGGCGATGAGAAGCGCTCGAAACGGCGTTTGCGAAAAGTGGAGAACGCTCGAACGGGACGCTTGGCCTCGCCTCGACGCGGAGGGGTAGCAGGATCGGCATTGCGGGGGTGGCAAGTGTTTCTGTCAGTTTAATAGCTTCGAGCGCCCGTTCACCCTCTTGCCCCACCACATCTTCTGTCACCTCCTCTCTCTCTCTCTCTCCTTCTCTCTCTCTCTCTCTCTCTCTCTCTCTCTCTGTCTCTCTCTCTCTCTCTCTCTCTCTCTCTCTCTCTCTCTCTCTCTCTCTCTCTCTCTCTCTCTCTCTCTCTCTCCTCTCTCTCTCTCTCCCTCTTCTTCTCTTCTCGTACGTTCCTTCCACCTCCGACCCATGGTAGCACTTCTCTTCCTCCCTCTGACGTTACGACATCGTCACTTTACGTGTCAGAAGTTGAGCCCAGCTTTTATGTCCGTATCTATAGTACGGAGGGAAGCACTGCTCGAGAGGGTGATTCGGCCGAGCCCCGGCTCCGACCACCCCCGCCGCAACAACCTTCTCGTCCTTGTCGTCGTCTCTCATACTATTGCTTACATGTGATAAACCCTTTGATATTTCCACGGGTCATTGTGGATCACGGGCTTCGACCAACTACGTGTACGTGTTTCTTCAGCTATACAGGGTGACAATTATGCGATGGCCGTGCGTTTTTTAAGGGTCGGGTGCAGAAATGTTGCGACTGGCAAAACTATGATTTTTAATCGTTTTTTAAGGCAGCTACGAAAAAAATTACAGCGTATTATTATGATGAGTAGTATTTACCAGAAAAAAATTGTGCACTCTGGAGAAAAATCTAAAATTCCATTTTCAGTTCAGCAGAATGAAGATAATTAAATTCCTAATGGGAAACTCTCCTGGCAATTTTTTTTGTGCATCTCGTAATCGAGAAAAAATATCAAAAATGCAGTTTAAAGTGGATCAATGAAATGTAATTCCTTTGAAATAAAAGTTTTCTATAGGAGTGTTTCGGAATTTAATTATCTTCATTCTAGTGAACTGAAAATAGATTTTTTATTTTTTTTCAAAATACTCAATTTTTTCTGGTAAACACTACTTATCACAAAAAAAAAACGTTATATTTGTTTTTCGAAGAGGACTCGAAAAACGATAAAATATCTTTTTTTGGTCACAAAGTATCCACGCCAAGCCCTTAAGGCGAAGTAGAAGGTGTATCACGTGACACATGAGTGGAGAGAGTTAGCTAAAACTTTCGAACCGAGATTTCTCAAAGACGAATAATTTTTAGGGCAAAAGCAAACCGTCAAGCTCTGTGTCAGGATATTCTCCAGAGCCTGATCCTTTGTTTTTCCTCAAAAACTTTGATCATTCATGAGAACACTGGGTTGGAATATATGTGAGGTTATGTTGACCTTGTACATTCCCTTAAGGGGTTACGTGGGTTTCGAAGCCAAAAAAGAAGCGAATTTTCTCTATGTTTTTAAATATAAAATATAAATTATTTTATTCAAAATGTTAAGCACATAAAAGAGCAACATTTCGACAATATTTTGAAAAAATTTCAACCAAAAATTTGGGAAATTCAGCCGGTGGGACCTGGTTTCCAGAGACCCCTAAAAAAAAATGTCCTCGTGGTGGTCAGCAAAGCTCATGATAGCTTTATCTGAAATTAAAAAACCAAATTTTTTCTGTTAGTAGATAAGTATAGCTCGTGATTGAACGAAGGATTTTTTTTTCAATTGAAATTTGAATTTTTTGGCAGAGTTGTATGCAAAATAGTTACATTTTTGGTACAATTTACACTACGTTTAGCCTTGTAAAATTAGTTGTAATGGAAAAAAAAACCTTCGTTCAATCACTAGTCAATGCTATTTTGAAGAAGTGTGCAAAATTTCAATAAGATCGGTGCATTAGTTTTTGAGGAATCGTGTCCACCGACTTCAAAAATAGTATTTTGAGAAAAATGCGTATACCTGCGTCGCTCCCGGTCGGTCGTTCCCAACGGGGGAAATTCCCAAAGGCTCTCTCTCCTAGACTTTTACTCCGATTGCTTTAAAACTTTGGGAGAATATTCTAGACATATTGTACTATTAGATAATAAAATTTAAAAAAAATAGATTTTTTTTAATTTTCAAACCCACGTAACCCCTTAAAAACCACATGGCCACCTTATAATTGTCACTCTGTATATGGTGGTCAAGTACGTGCACGTTGTGAAGCTATTCGATGGCTTTCAGAAACTCGAAGCCCATTTTACATCTGTAACGAGCATCAAAGTTCTATTATCGAAACGCCCACGTTCATGGAAGCGACCCTTTTAATCGCTCCACCAACATCGAACCATTAAAGTTGCTTTTCAATCTTCCCAGAAGCAAAAAAAAAAAAATATGAATGTGGACACTGTAAAATGTAAAGAAGATTGCAGGCAACACATAATAAATTCTTCCTATTCTTTTTGTTTTTAATAAAGCCTTCGCAATATCTATTTAATAAATATGGCATTTATTGAAAAAGAAAAAAAAAAAAAGAAATGATCGGTGAATTGTCCCCGGGCATATAAAACACGTCGTAACGCGATATGAGAGACACAAGGGTACACGGTTGGGAACGGGTGACCCCTTTTATGAGTCTGCACTAAATCAAAAAAGGAAAAAGAAAAGCTTCAAAAATATCGTACGCCTATGTGTATGTATACGTAGAGGGAATCACAGACGAATCCAACGTTGGAAGGAATAAAGGCAAAAGAACAAGGATTACGTACAGGCGTTTCGCGAGCATGAGGCCATAAAAAATGATATAAGTGTTCACACCGCGACACATGTCTTCGGCCTGTAAAATACACCCTCACAGGACCAACAAACCCCCTTCGCCCTCGCTCGCTCGCACGAGCCCTTTTCTTTTTCTTTCTTTTTGTTGCTCTCGCTTCTTGTACTTCCGTTGAATGTGCGAGATGAAGATTTGTACGATGTGCGATATATATTTCTCGCACACGCGAGGTGTATGCATTGCAATGGGGCTCCGAGGGATCACCGAATGCGGAAGACGTCAAATCTGCGCTAACCTTGTTTTCACGTGATTGCAAAGTTTTCGTCGTTGGAAAATGCAGAGTATATTGTCTTTGTGTTGTTCACGTCTTTGCCGGTGATATCTTTATATGTAGTTATATTATATTATTAATATATTTATATTTATAATATATATATTTTTATATTTATACGTTATATTATATTTATATTTAAATTATTCTTGTCCTTTTCCCTCCTTTGTCGTTCATGTCTTTTTTATTATCTTTTTTCACCATCGTTATCCATCTTTATCGAATTTCTTGAAACTTTTTTATCTCTTTGCTGTTCATAATTGATTTTATTAAATTTTCGTTGATTTCATTATATTTGGTCAACGTTTAAAAATTACTTTCTTCATCTCTCTACCACTATTATTTATTTTTACTGAATTTTATTAACCTTTCTAAACGTTAACCATTGAATTAATCATCTCGTTTTTTTTTTACTATCGCTGTTTCGCCCATATTATTCATTTTTATCGAATCATGTGAACGTTATTCATCTTTATACAGTTATTAACCATTTGTATCAAATCTTTACAACTTATTTTCTCAAAGACTCTACCATTATTATCTATTTTTATCTAATCATATTAAGATTTTTAACCGTTAACTTTTAAATAAAGTGAATCTTATAAAACGCATCAAACGCACAATAAATCAAATCCCATAAAAATTAAAAACGACGATCTCGTGAAACATTCTTCAATATCAATTTTGACAAAAATCTTCTTTTTTTTTCAATTCCGAATGTACATGTCTAATAAGGATTCTGAAAAACAATTGATCCATGAGGATCCCAAAAAACTCTCCTTCTCAATCCAAATCTGCCCGATCAAAGTGGCCGATTAAAAAACAAACAAAGAAGTGTCTTTTAGCAATGCGAACGTCAGAATATTTTTTTCCCCACGACTCCAATAACTACTCGTTATTCCTGAACAAAAAAGTCATCCGTATCTACGATATTGCGTTATCGGACCACGGTATGCGTGGTTGTTTTCTCAAACTCAGTCGATCAATCGCGGAATCGATGAATTATGGCTCGTAAATCTGAAATAAATAGTGTTGCACACGAATACGAGACACGCCAGTTTGCATAGGATGCTGACAAACATAAGGGCGCAATGAGGATTCTTCTGAATCTTGAATCCTGTAGGCTGCAGCGTTTAGTTCGTCAGCGGTCCACGTGGAGCGGGGTATATGACCACATTTACCATTCCTTTCTCGCCTGGAGAAAAATCTCGCCGTGCAAGCGCGCAACGTGTTATACTCGCGGCTTATATTCGCTTTTTCATATGATTTTCAACGCTCTCGCGCGTATCATAAAACTCTGTGCGCTAGTATACAGCAGAAGCTTCGCGAGGTTTTCACGTTGCCGTTGATTCTGAAATATAACAGGCTTTTCTTCTCCCTCTCTCTCTCTCTCTCTCTCTCTCTCTCTCTCTCTCTCTCTGATCTCTCGTGGACTGCGCTTGTATTATATTGAATCGCCGCCAGCTTTGCAGAATTATTATAGAAATGTTCATTTGTGTGCATACATATACATAAAAATATATACACGCGGCGTTAAATACGAAATTGGCATAGTGACAGTGACTTTATATGAATTCTACACGACGGACCGCGAAAAGTCCAGGCTGCCAACAAAATTGCTGCCGTTTTATCTTTTTTTTTCACGAAATACCGGCTTCTAGAATTGTTCGGGGAAAAAAAATATCTCGAGTCTCGCGGTGCTCTTGACGTGGATCGAGAAGAGAAAAAGCGAAGAAAAAAAAATAGAGCGTTTTTGCTTCTTTTTTTTGGCTACTTGTCCAATAAAGTCAGCCCAGAGCGCGGAGGATTGTGCTTTACCCACTGACCGAGGGAGTGAGATAGAAAGACTCTCTTCGCGGCCTCCCTTCTCGACGTGGGGTCGCCCTCAGCACGTTTTCAACTTCCAAATCTCGTTGAAAAGCCACTTTTCCCTCGAGGGGTCCACCGTCACCACTGTACTTTTTTCTTGGACGATCATGGAAGTGAAACGAGAATGAAAAAAAAAACTATACGTATATATTTCGTCAACCGCTGATTTCTGACCGCAGCACGATCGAATTCGGATTCAGTCCAGACGTCCTCCTCTTTTCATCGGTGACGAGACGTTTTTTTTTTCTTTATCCCAAATTCCGGCACAATATCCTGATGAGCTATTTTCGAAAAAGTCGACGTCCTCGCGAGACAGCTCGGAAACGACACGTTGACAAGTAACTTACAATTAGAGAGACGGTGTACAGTTACGTCGCATTTAAAATTCGG
Organism: Ophion ventricosus; assembly: GCA_963932345.1. Classification (NCBI taxonomy): domain Eukaryota; kingdom Metazoa; phylum Arthropoda; class Insecta; order Hymenoptera; family Ichneumonidae; genus Ophion; species Ophion ventricosus. Next base: position 25,371,443 of record OZ010716.1, read on the forward strand.
TTAAACCCTCGCGCGAATCTGACTGCGAAAGAGGAAAAAGCGGCGGAAGAAAGTGGAAGATAAAAGATGGACGGATAGACTGAGAGATTGAGAGAGAGAAATTGAATTATAATTTATTTATACCCTATCACACCATGGGGAAATTTTACATAATATAAATTAAAGTAAGAAATACGAGCTGGAATATAATATAAATCTTTAAATTCATTAACAATCAATAAAACAATATCCTTACTAATAAAATAATAAGCAGCAGTAATAATAATTTTAAAAAATAATAATAAAAAAGGAGAGATGGGAATGGATGGACAGATAGGCGGGACGAGATTGATCCTTGGAATCTTTTAATCCTTGGAGAAAAAATGAAAGCAATACAAAAGTTTGTACAAAATTAGCAAAAGTAAAAATTAAATGATATAAAACATGCATAGTATGTAAAAGAATAAAAAATAAGAATCGATGCGAAATAATAATTAACATTAATGTTAGCAAATCTTATTAAAAAAATATGAAATTAAATAAAGGAATCTTAAACAAGATGAATCAAGATGAAAACTTAAATTTGGTACAAGCTAGAGGGGAGGAGAGAGAGAGGGCGCGCGAGAGAAAGAGAGAGAGAGAGAGAGAGAGAGAGAGAGAGAGAGAGAGAGAGAGGAAGAGACAGACAGACAGATATACTGGGAGAGATTGATTGATCTTTGAAATACTTCAGCCCTTGGAGCAAAGATTGGAACACTACAACAGTTTGTACAAAATTACCAAAAGTGAAAATCGATCCATACAAAATCTTGCATAATATGTAACAAATAACCATAAACAATACATTTAACAACATAACAATCTATATTAATCTCGGCTAATCTTACAACGCAATATGACATTAAATGGGGGATCTTAAATAAACTGGATTAATGTTTTGTTCGCATAGCTGTATAACAACGAAAATCTATATTTTTCGTATTGTCGTATGTTGTTTCGCCTATTCAGGCTACGAAAATCACTGAAACATTTTCGAGGATCCTTATTCAAAATTTATACCCAAAAGTTGCAAAAGAAAAAACTTAGATAATAATGAAAATAAGTAAATGAAAAAATCAAAATGATTTTTCGCTGCGTTCCAACGTTGCAAACTTCAGCACCATCAGAATCAAGATGCAAACTTAAATTTGGCACAAGCTAAAAAGAAAGAAAAAAGGAGAGCGAGAGAGATAGATTGATTGATTGGTTGGTTTTATTATGCCTTGGTAATACCTTGAGACAATAAGATACAAAAAAGAAAAAATATAAGATCCAAAAAAACAGAAAAAAAATAAAATAAAAATAAAACAAATAATTCGGATAACAATAATAATACTAACAATAGAATGACAAAATTAATGATAAGCAAATCTAAATATTGAAAGATGATAAAACTGATAATCATAATGTTGATAATAATGATCACGAAAATAATAATTCAGATGACGATAATAATATCGAGAATCACGGTCGCAGATACTAGAGTTGGTGGGAAAACCACCAACTAACATTACAAAATTACAATATATAAAAAAAATTAAAGAAAAAATCATTGGAAAGAGAGAGAGAGAGAGAGAGAGAGAGAGAGAGAGAGAGAGAGAGAGAGAGAATTAATTAATTAATTAATTAATGTTTATTTATGCCCTAGCATGCTATGGGGAAAATTTATAAGAGAAGAGAGAACTTATATATAAGATTACAAAATACGAATTGAGATACAATTGAAAAAGATAAAATATAACTAAATGTTAAGTGACGAAGTATAAACCGCGATATAATATAAAACTTAAAACTAAAACTAACCTTGCAACTAATTAACAATAGGTTAAATGATAGCCATAATCTCAAATAATACGAGATATGATGATACGAATGAATGTAACAAAATTAAATCAAAATATAATTATGAGTAAACGAGAGAGAGAGAGAGAGAGAGAGAGAGAGAGAGAGAGAGAGAGAGAGAGAGAGAGAGAGAGAGAGAGAGAAACAACTCATATCCAAATATCTATAAACAAAATCTGCAAATTCCATTAACTCTTCATCCCATCCCTTTCTTCTTCTCTCTCTTCACCGTCTCCTTCTTCGCCAACCGGATCGACGACATCGCCAGGCCGAATGGCCCAGGGATTCTGTGTGTTCGTGTCACGTCTATACGTAAGTGTGAGATGTCAGAGATCCGTGTGCGTGAGATAGCCGGGTCTGTACGAGAGGATGGAGAGATGGTGAAGAGCGGCGAAGAGGGACGGGGGGAGGGGTGAGGGGGTAGTCCGGTTGTTGCGATAGGGGTTGCTCCGCCTGCGGGCAACCAGCGTCAGGGAACAAACGCTTTCGCCACACCCCCGGCTATACAATATGTACCACGGGGGTTTCCCCATCCGTGTTGTAACCACCGCGTGTCCCGCATCCTCTTCTCAAAAGATTTTCGGATCCTCTAGTCTGCCAAGAGCCAGCTGACACGGCGCAGCGCTCGTGACAATCCGCCGTATAGCACTCGCCGTAAAGATCGCGACTGCCGAGGAACCTCAGTGCGCGATAAGATAGTCCTAGTTGTTGTCAATACCGCGAAAAAGTCTTCAACCCCTTTAACACCCTCTTCCTCACTCTCTCCCTCCCTCCCTTCTTCTCACCCCTGAAAAAATCCCGCACCGCAACAAACCCAATGGACCATTCGTCTTCCATCGGCGAAATTTGACAACCCTTGTTGGGAAGACCTTGGATCAGGATGGCCGTGATACCCAATGACAATTCAATCGCGCCTCACGACCAACCATGACTTTCCATTCCGAACTTGTCGGCGATCTTACCCCTTGTCGAAGGATTCTTTACCGGCTTTTTCGGCAACGGCCACGGAGCGCGCGTAGTACCAAATATATGTGTCGTTAAACTCGTGATTATGTGTAGCGGAAGGTGATTGTTCTTTTTTTTTTTGGTTTCTTGCCGTTTTGTTTGGTTGACGACAACAGTGATTTTGTTTGGGTTGGATTTTACTGCCTCGCTGGCTCATTGTTTCGTCGAAGAACGGGGCGCGTTTGGTAACGTTTCAACGGCTTGCAAAAATGGACTGCCTCGATCTTACGAAAATAAAGGTCGACCCAGAGAGTAGTGGTGAGTGTATGATTAACGCAGCGATATATGTTTAATTAGAGTTATGGGTAGATATTCGTTGATATTTGATTAAAGGTATACAGATAGATTTTTATTGAAGATGTATAGACGTGTTCCTTTATCGAATGGAAGAGTCACCATCGAATGTCACGACAAAATTGTTCAAATGTCGAAAAAATACTGCACGTATGAAAGAACCGTAGGAAATTTTGGGGAAAAAAATAGAACCCGAACTGGTCCTTAATTGCTACGGAGCATCCGACCTAATTTTATGAAGTGTGATAATGAAAGCAGGACCTTGTTGGAACACCGGCAATGATAAGATTGTCGTCACATTTTCGGTACACAGCATATGTGTGGTTTAGATATCCAGGAGCAAAGCCTTACTATTTTGAATGAAACATGGACCTATGGAAAAAGTTCCCCAAACGACAGGATCCCGCGACCGCACATGTTTCGTTCGTTTCTTTTTTTTTTGCAAGAGGCAATTAGAGAGAAACCAGGATGGCGCGGTTGTGCCAAAGACGTCAGTCTACCAGTACAAATAGAAACGCAGCCAGCGAGATAGCGAGGGCTGATATTCCCGGGTGAGATACGTGTCAAGAAAAGATAGATGCTTTATAGAATTGAGAAATTGTAGAAATTCTTTTAATCATTAATTATACAATTTTTATTACTGATGATACAAATTTATTTTATTAATAATAATATTTTCAAAAAAAAATAGAAAAATATCGGGCATTAATTTTGTTTTCGTCGTCGTCCATGGTGCCATCAAGATCCATGGATCCCAAGAATACAAAAATTTGGGGATGTCAGGGAAATGAAAAAATGGGAGATTTGAGCGTTTAGATCACAAAATAGCGTCTTAATCACGAGAGATAAAAATCCAGGATTACTGCGTACGAAAGTAGGGCGTTGACTGTGAGCAAATGATAGGGTGCACATAATTGGACAGTTGAACACGTAGAATTGAGTTGCAGTTTTTGCTTTTCACTAATTGAGAGAAATAATATGTATATGCTAATTTATAATATTATATAAATTATATATAATATAATATAATATAATAAATTATAAATATTATGTATATATTAATTTATAATTAATATAATATATTGTATATTAATATGTAACTAACATAATATGATATGATATATTTATACAAATATATAAAATATATATATAACAAAAAATAAAAAAATGGGGATGGTCCTCGAAGTCAATCAATCAAGGTCGGCTTTCCCCATATAGTTACAATTATATATTAATGTATTGTATATTATATTAATTATACATTAATATATATATATCTATAAATGTATAATTAATATAATATACAATATGCAATATATATTATATTGGGGGTGGGGTACAGTGTGCCACTTTTTTCTTAACCAATTTTTACTTTAATCAAGGTAGTTTTGATTAGAAAAAAAGGTCATAACCGATTTTATAGACCTTTGGGCATACAATGAAGCTCCCATATTTTTTATAAAAAGATTAAAAATACCAAAATAATGGGATCGAAAAAAATTTGCGGCTTGGCTCATTGTACCTCATGGGTAGGGTACGATATATCATATTGGTGGGGTACAGTGTGTTAACTACTGCGAAACGTAGGGTACAATGAGGCGGTTGAAACTCTTATAGTTTTCTAACATAGATAACATAGATAACAGATAAATCACAATCCAATACAAAAAAAATTCTGAATTTTCGAGCTAAAAACCTCCAAGAAATCGCACATCGTTGACAGCGGCCCGTGACACATTGCGCTTCTTCGGAGCGTCGTCACTTCTTTGTTTCCTCCTTGGGAGTCGGGACATTGTGCCCCACATCTCGGTGATACATTGTACCCTACTAGTTGAATATTTGATTATTTATGAAAATAACTATTCATTAAACTACGAATAGAAAAACACAAGCCACTGAGCTCATTATGAATAATAAAACTATCGATTAGAACCGAAAACCCAAGCCGCTACAGAAAGTTACGTTATATTTTACGTTTTTCCAGCGAGCGAAATATTTCTTTTCCAAGCCTCAAATCAATTTTTTAATTTTCAATAATTCTTTGTGAACTGCTATCGACTTTGTTTTAAGCCTGAAGAAACTAAATATAAATCGTGCTCCAACACACAAAAAAATCGGAATTTACAAGCTACAAAGCTCTGAGAAATCGAATACATTATAACATATATTAATGTATTGTATATTATATTAATATATAATTGTAACTATATGGGGAAAAAGCTGACCTTGATCGACTTCGAAGACCATCTCCATAGTGGCCTACTGTCCTCATACTTAAAATTACGTACACTTCAATATCTCAAAAACAACCATTCGCTTTGAAAAAAAATCAAGGACCGTCCTCGAAACATTCAGATGTGTTGATAGCCAACTTTGCATAGATGTAGTGGAGTCAAAACCTTTCCGCTTTAAATATATACACGTATATATTTAAAGCGGAAAGATTATAGATGCTCTGGAACATTAGTATCGTCCAGGACGTCCTGTATGTGGTTAGGCGAATGCGGTCTAGACGTTCAGCGTGTGAACACACACACACACAATCATCACGAGCCAAAGGCCGTTGCAATCGTCATAATGTACCGGCACTTCTTCCCTTCGCTATCCTTTCCTCTCCTCTTGTTCCCTCGCCGCTGATGGCAATTTGCTTAATTATCTCAGGGTTTTGCGGAAATCAGACACCGCTCTCGTGAAGATTAGATCCCACTCTCTCTCTCTCTCTCTCTCTCTCTCTCTCTCTCTCTCTCTCTCTCTCTCTCTCTCTCTCTCTTTATTTCTCTTTCTGCCTGTCGCACTTTGACTCTCGCGATCGTCCTCGTACACATAATCGAAAGGATTCTTGAGGTTTTTTTCTTTCTTTCTCTCCTACGAGCGCAAGAACTGGAGATGATAAAGTCACAAAAAGAGTCCTTACAGCTTGAACTAAAAAAACCTGGCGCATCGTTATTGCAAATATTATTTGCGGGAAAACTTGTAGGAAAAATAATTTTATTCCTACCGTGGTCCTATACGGTTCCGCGCGTGATGATTTAAAGAAATATCGAATAAAATGCAGATTTTCCCTGCGTGAACAAATATTGTCAAGGCTCTTATCTTTTTATATGTATATTTTATTAATAAATTTTTTACTTACATTTTTTTATATTTAATTTCATTAATCTTTGTTTAATTTGTATTTTTTTCAAAATTTATAATATTTAATTGTAATGAAGTTTTCGTATTTCTTTTGATTTGTTATTTTTTAAATTTAATTAAATTAATGTAAAAAAAAAAATTCAATATTATTCCCTTTTATGTGGCTTGACGTATATTTTATTAAAATAAAAAATATTTATTGAGCATATATATGTACGTTCAATATTTAATCTCGTCTCACTATCAATCTCTCAAGCGCAAAGGCGCGACGAGCAGAGACATAACGGAAGAGAATATCGTATTTCTGATATACTTTTGAGTATCTTATATATGTGCGACATTTAAACTCACGCATCTGTGTATATATGTGTGTGTGGCTGTATTATTTATACACGGTACTCTTGAAGTCATCTTTTCAACCCGTCCACGTGATATTGTTTGTTGTTTTATATTCTCAAACGTCTCGAAGGATATTTCGTTCTTACGATGAAAAATATTTATATATATATATATATATATATATATATATATATATATATATGTATATACAAAAAATACTCATAGTTGATGGCATACATAATTCGAAAGGAACTGCGATCTGTACAATCATCGTCTTATTTCTCCAAGAGATTTTACGATGGACCGATCTGTCATCAAGCACAAAAAGAATTTACCGTTACGACGAAATGCAATGAAAATCAAATTTCCTGAATTGCCGATATTTTTCCGGTAGCTTAAGTCTGCGAAAATCATTCAAGTATTTTATAGGGTCCTTATAAAAAATCTACAGACTTAATCTGTAGGAAATGTTTTTTTGGATAATAACAAGAACGAAGAAATAAAAGAATTATTTTACCCCTTGGACGAATTGGTGCGAAGAAGTTTTCAAATTATGTGTCTGGTCAACACACACACACACACACACACACACACACACACAAACCCACACACACGGACGAATCTTCCCACGCGCTTTAGAACATCGAGTTCTCATACAAAATCGTGGGTGCCCTGCAACCCTTTAGCTCCACTTCAAGGCATCTCTAATCGAGGCCCTAATCGAGCCTGCGCTCTCGAGTCACTTTGCTCCCATGCATATACAAACACCGCTGGATGGATCGTCTTCTTAGTCGATTTTTTTTTTAATGTGACACTGCGCTTCAATCCTTTGAAAGATGAACACTCGGTACTCGATCCGAGAGAGAGTGAGAAAGAGAGAGAGAGAAACCTGATACTTCACAACGATAAGGTAACCGACCAGTATCTTGTACTCGGGTATTCCCAACCAAATTGATAGGGCTCTGATCCGCAAATGCGGGCCTCATTACATTGTATCGAACATCCATCGCGTTCAATTATTTTTCGATATATTTCGCTAGGCATTTCGAGACTTTCATCATTACTTAAGGCCTTAGGCCACTAAAGAGGCCAAAAAAGGGCATATTTTATGATTTTTGTTTCAGCGACACCATCAAATAAATCGGAATTACAAAATAGGGATTTTATTATACACGTAATTGACTATATAAAATTATTTTTTCACAGCGATATATGTCAAAATGGCGACTGTGCAGCATTTTTCCAATGACGACTTTATTTCTGGAAGGTCAACGGCCGGACTAACAGCTCCTATAATTTTTGAGTTATGATGAGATACTAAAGTTTTTTCGATTATATATAAGAATAGCTATAGAAGTACGTAAGATTTTTTTGATATATTGTTTTTTGTCAAAATGGCGCATTTCTAAAACAAAAAATATAAAAAGCCATGCGAAAATCGTCGGAAAATTGTTTATAAAAAAGTAACTATGTAATATAATTTAAAAAATCCTACGTAATGCCTCAGAAAATGTAATTCTAAATACACAGTTAAAATTTCAAGTGAATCGGTTGAAATTTGTTTGAGTTATGAGTCCGGCTGACTTGAAAAATGTAGTTTTGAGATAAACGCGTTTAAAGTTAGTAGAAAGTCACGACATGAATCAAGAGGGGTTGCGCTGGAATTCGAAAATCGAGTACTTAGAGATTTTTCACACCCATAAACTTTTGGAACATAATTTTATAGGTATTAAGATACATTTTTAACAAAAAAAAATCAATTTTTCGGAAAATCCTAGAGTGGCCTAAGGCCTTAAACGACGCCGTTTAAAGATCGATAGGTCCACGATGAATTGAGAAGTAAAGTCAAGGAGTCTATACACCACTCGAACTTAAAGCACTCGATATATAAATTTATTGCAAAATTTATATATATATATTGAAAATGGACTGTCCAATAAAATAATCTTTAAAAATATTTTTGGGCGTGGATATCCACACACAGTGGCTAAAAATAAAGTACTTGCATATCACGCTGCTCTGAGATAACTCTCTGAAAAAAATATTCTTTTTACAGATTATTATTATTAGATAGTTCATTTCGAATATATACAAATTATATATGAACGTTAATATGAATAATAAATATAAATAGAAATCCCTAAGGTACATAGAGAACAAAAGCAAGATGGGCAAATTTTTTTTTACCCATCACACACACGCATCTATATATGTAGTCAAGTTCATGTCAAATGGCAACCATGCCAGGATCAGCTCCTCTTCTTTACGATCATCCACCGCAACCCCCGCAACGATCCTCATACCCGCTCATCTCGGAGATCCGAACGTTTGTTTGTTCAATCGATCAACGATGGCCTTTTTTTCTTCTAATCTCCACAAGCAGAGTGGCGAAGAAAATAAACTTTTGGCCCTGGAAATGATCTACGAAGAGTGTGGATCAGGCACTTTCGTACTTAGGATTATTTTCCAAATGTCGAGAAGATAAACAAATTCAGGATTACTAAATTCCTATTGATGGGCGTTTCCATTTGGGCCAGCCTTGACAAAAGGAGGAAGTAAATGTTGCCTACTGACCAATTTGAAAAAAAAATGGTAAATAAGTAGCGTTGATTAATGGTTGACAGTTATGCTTGATGAATAATGCATTATAATTATTGATACAAACGATTTAATAAAATCCTTTTTATTGATGACGTTTCCTCATTGTTTAGCGGGCTTTGTGGGTGTCGAACTTTCGTCCAGTATATATCTATAGATATCTGTGTATTTTTATTTCGATAGATATACGTATAAGAATGTTTAAAAAAAACCGACAGAACGTCCAATAAAAGTCGGACGCGGGTGTTCTCTTATCGCGAGCTAAGCATTCATCGCCGTTGCTCAATGGGACTCTCGTCGTCTTTTTTTTTTTCTTTTTTTATTGCCGGCGTGACGAGAGGCCTCAAGTGTTGCTCTCGTGATGCACCGAAAGCGCGCGAGGTGATCGCGCCCGTGAACGGGCCGTGTCACGTTACGTGAGAAAACTCCGTGGTAAATTTCGTGATAGCGGCCAACTGTTTCCTTCGTTTCTTGTCTCTTTTCTTTCTCCTTGGTCGCGATCCTCTTTGAATCGCGCTCGTTGTGTATCTAGGATCTCGTGTCAAGTCGTAAAGGAAAAATGCGCCTGTGTGACCTGCGAACCACAAACAGAGGGCCGGTGCTGCGAGATAAAGGAACAATCCGCAATTTTATGCCTTTATATTTCTCCAGCTTTCCCCGTCCAGGAAATCGTTTCCGGCCACCGCGTCGTATCGCGTTTTTTTTTTGGGTTTTCACGTTTTTTTTTTGAGGTTTTCTTTTTTTTGGAATTGATACTTTTATGGATTCTTGGAAATTGTTTCAATCGGGAGGAGCGAGAGAGAGAGAGAGAGGGAGAAAGGGAGAGATTTATTCACTGATAGAATTTATTATGCCCTAGTCCAATTTTCAGGCAAATGAAGGTGCGACTCATACGTAGTAATTTAAATAAAACAAGAAATTCAAATAATGATAATAATCAATACATATGAAAGAGTTCCCTGACTGACTGACTGACATATAGACAACGCACAGTCTACGCCACTGAAGATGAAAACATGAAATTTGGACGATATGTTCCTTAGAAGATGTAGAGGTGCATTGACAATGAGAAAGGATTTTTCGAAAATGAACTTTGAAGGGGGTAAAATATGGTGTAAAAGTTCGTATGGAAAATTATATATCCTGTGTGTATCAATCTGAAACTTGGAAGATATGATCCTTAGACCGTATAGGGGTGAACTGTTATGGGGGTGAAATGGGGTGTAAAGGTTTGTATGGAAAACTTGTATTCCTTGCATGTATCAACTTGAAACTTGGTATATAAAACGCATATTTTTGGATTTTTTTAAACAACCCCTAATTAGGGGTGCAACGGGGTGTGGAAGTTTGTATGGGAAAATCGAATTCCCTGCATCTATCTCAATGATATTCGAAAGTTATATTTCTCGAAGGGCGCAAAGGTACACTAAGAAAGGATTTTTCGAAAATCAACCCCTAAAAGGATGAAATAGGATGTAAAAGTTTGCATGGAAAATTGTATTCCTTGCGTGTATTAACTTGAAACTTGGTACAAATATTCTTTAAAGCAAATAATAGAACGCAGGATTTAGGATTTTTTTAAACAACCCTTAATAAGGAGTGCTACTGGTAATGAAGTTACTATGGGGCAAATTCCACGCGGGCGAAGCTGCGGGCGAACGCTAGTGGAGATATAAAAAGAACAATGAAGTAACAAATAAAAATGAAAATAAAAGTAAGAAAAACAGAAAAAATACCATAGATAGCAGTGTCGCAAACGCAAAATAATGAAAATATAGCAGTATAGCAAGCGCAAAATAATAATAATCCTACACCAAAGTTCTGATTTACAAGCAATGCCCCTTAATTGTATTATTGCTGATTTGGAGCAATAGTACAATTAAGGGGTTATGTGGGTTACGAAGCCGAAAAAAGTCATATTTTCTCGATTTTTTTAAATATAATATATAAATTATTCTATTCAAAATGCACATAAAAGAGCAACACTTCAACAATATTTTTAAAAAATTTCATCCAAAAATTTGGGAAATTCAGCCGGTGGGATCTGATTTCCGGAGACCCCTAAAAAAAAAGTGTCCTCGTGATGGTCAGAATAACTCATGATAGCTTTATCTGAAATTAAAAAACCAATTTTTTTCTGTTAGTAGATAAGTATAGCTCGTGATTGAACAAAGGATTTGTTCGTAAAATTGAAATTTGAATTTTTGGCAGAGTTGAATGCAAAATAGTTCAATTTTTTGTACAGTTTACACTACGTATAGCATTGTAAAGTTAGTTGTAATCGAAAAAAAAACCTTCGTTCAATCACTCGTCAATGCTATTTTGAAGAAGTGTGCAAAATTTCAATAAGATCAGTGCATTAGTTTTTGAAAAATCGTGTCCACCGACTTCAAAAGTAGTGTTTTGAGAAAAATGCGGATACCTGCGTCGCTCCCGGCCGGTCTTTCCCAACGGGGGGAATTCCCAAAGACTCTCTCTCCTAGACTTTTACTCCGATTGACTTAAAACTTTGAGAGAATATTCTAGACATATTGTACTATTATATGATAAAATTAAAAGAATGTATTTTTTGAAATTTTCAAACCCACGTAACCCTTTTAAGAATAATTTCGAAAATTCAAAAATAAAGATACACATTTTTTAGTATAACATTTTTTATATAAACTAAACAAAATAAGTCTCAGAAAAGGAGAGACCGAGAGAGAAAATTGACTTCCCTTCCAAAGGTTGATGCAACGCTCTCTCATGACGGAACTAATATTTTCCTTTAGTTTTCACCCCCGCCTCTCTCTCTCTCTCTCTCTCTCTCTCACTCTGTGTCGCATTCTTCGCGCGAATATTATCAAGTACTTTTTCTACATCGCAAGGCGCCCCGGGTGGGTTCGATCTCGTTGTTTCAGGAAGTGGCGACGAAGGCGAAACGACAGGCGTCATGGGAGGTGGCGAAGCAACGGCAGCAACAGCGCGAGAAGGTGGTAACGGTGGCGGTGGCGATGGAAACATGGAGAACAAGAGTGGCGCCTCTGGCGGTGGCGTCTCGAACGACAACGTCGAAATGGATGACAACGATTCGAGCCGTTCTTACAGCGCGAATAATCCAACTTATCGGGACGTCAATCCACTTTTGCGAAGCGTCAACGACACGGGCCTTCGCCGCTATGACTATCACCGTAGAAACAACGAGGCGACCGATGTTTTTCTCGATCTTTCGCCATCTACCGAGCGACAAGGGAGTCACCATACGGCCGCCGGCAAACGTCATACGTCTGGCTCCGTTCACGGCAATCATCCGAGGGAACGTGACGACGAAAAGAGATCGACTTGGGAATTCAGCGAGAATCAAATATGCACGCCCTCGTACAGAATCGATTATCGTGAGTGATGCACCGATTTTACGAAGGAGAGGAAAAAAATAATTTTCTTCTTGTCCTTCATTGTTTTTAATATTTTTGTTCAGTCACCTGCCAGCATAGCGACGAATCCATTGTATAGCGGTGCTAACGAGCGCTCATTTTGCCCATTGCTGGTTTTTAAGATGCGGTTAAAGCGATCACCTATAAAAGACTTAAAGGGCAAGCCTTTTATAAAGCTTACCCTTGACGTGTAAAACTTGACCCTGCACGTATCAAGCCTCATCATCATTTTTTGTCGAAATAATAAAAAAATAAAAAAACTACAAAATAGTCCCATCGATGTTCATAACATTAATTTTTTTTTTCATCAAAATCCATTGCGCCGTTTTCGAGATAAAAACTACCTTTTTGTTTTGCTTTCTCTCTCCATAACTCCTACAAAAGTACAATTTCATGGTTAATATTTATAGAATTTTTCTGTCGCATAGATGCTAATCCATGGTGGCAGGCTCGGCTTTAAACGCGCAGGGGCAAATTTTACACGGTTATCCCCCTAAGCCCTTTACGATCATTTTTCTTCCGATTTTAATGAATACGTAAACCCAAACAAACTCTTATGAACATATAATCATGAAAATATGTAATGAATCTGATATAATTCTCGTATAATTGTTTTAAATACTCATACGTAATACTCATACAATTATAATCAATATAATTACAGTAAATATTTAAATATAATACTCGTACGATTATTTTAATTACTCCCATTATAAAACTAAACAAATTCACATCATTGTAGTCAATACTCATATATATTACTCATACAATTATAATAAATACTCATATTTTAAAGCCAAACAAACTCATATGATTACAGTAAATACTCAAATATAAGAATCGTGCGATTATGATCAGTACTCCAATTATAAACCAAAACGAACCCATATGATATTGCAGTACTCATCGTAATCGTAGGAGTTTTTTTATTTACTGTAATGATATGAGTTCGTTTGGGTTGATAATATAAATATTTATAATAATTGTATGAGTACTATATATGAGTATTGACTACAATCATATTGATTTATTTAGGTTTATAATGGGAGTACTTATCATGATCATACGAGTATTATATTTCAGTAATATAATAATAATGTAATAATAATAACTAATCCATGCTGAATAATCATTACGTATACTACTCATACAGTTACTGGCATGAGGTTTATTATTACGAAATTATGAAAATTTTAAATAGTGAATGCTCATTAATAATACTTATTAATACTCATACAATGACAGTAAATACTCATTATACATAAACTCACACAATAACACTAAATATTAAAAATAATTCTCACAATCGCAAAACCGATCACACGCGTCATTGTGATTACAGAAGAAACGATAAAGCAGCGAGACACTAAGGAACAGTCGAGTCGCGAGTGGATATCGCCAGTACCGGAAGTCGAGGTCGGTGGCTCGTCACCGGGAGGTCCACAAGTTCGTGCCAGAAAGGACATACCTCGAGGCGCGAGATTCGGCTCTTTCGTTGGCAAGTGGGCGAGCGAGCCGTTCAACCCTCGTTACGCATGGGAGGTGAGTAAATTACATATAATTACAGCCTAAACGAATGTACGCATCAAGATCATTGAATGCAAAATTCAACCGGAAATAAGTTTGTCTCCTCTTCTTACGCACGATTTTTCGCACAATCTTATCTCATCGAGTCTGGAGTATTGTGACATTTTTTTTGCCCATCTCGATTCTGCTCGGATGCAACGAAAGTAATGGGAATTAAACTGCCGAGCGTTTTTTTTTTTTTTGAGATCAGTTCGTGGATTCACACGCGAATCTTATCGGATATCATCTCCAAGCGCATGGGGTTACTTGTCGAACGGTTTGAAAGATGATCGATCTGTTTATAACGAGGGGTAGAGAGAAAGACAGAGAAAGGTAGAGAGGCCAGAGAGAGAGAGAGAGAGAGAGAGAGAGAGAAATACTGCTTCGAAAATAGTCTCTCTCTCTCTCCCTCTCTATGTCTCTCTCAATTTCTCTCGATCTCGTTTCTCCTGATCTTTCACCCAATGGAAAAGCGTACGTATCTCGTAGCCCGTACCTCCGTTTTTCCTATCCTGGCGGTAGCTTTTAATCCTACGGTATTATCCGGCAGATGCCAAACGACGACAGAATCGTCTGGTATCCTGAGCTTCAACATCGTGGCAATATTACAGCCAGCAGAAAGGGAAAGAGACAGGGAAATAGAGAAATGCGCAGAAGAGGACATAAAGAGAAAGAGAGAGAGAGAGAGAGAGAGAGAGAGGGAGAGAAAAATCAGCGAGCACCTGGCCACGACTTTTGGGCTGGCGAGGTGTCATCCGCACTGACAGATCTGTCAGTTGGCTCCCGTGACATCTTCGTCTCTCGGACACTTCCCTCACCCATTCGTTTCTACACCCGTACCTAAATTTCACCAAAAAAAAGATATAATTTCTCGTCTACAAAAAGAACCCGAATTCCACACAACCACGAAATCTCACGCGTCAACGAATAGGATGAGTCTCCGGAGACGGCGAACCCGGGTGGTTCTCCCATTTTACTTTCACATTTTTCTTCTATACGTACATATATGTACGATCTCTCGCCGCTTTGATCCACCGATATTTCAAAAGCACTCGACAAAAATCCTACAAACAGATCTTTCCTACAAATACACTTGTAAAGCAGACACGTGAATTTATTTTTCAAATCGTTTATTCTGTTTTCAATGCAATTTAAAACGTTTCCGTTTTTCGTTGCAAGAAAAAGGATGTTTTTCTGGAAAATCATTTTTTGGAGAATAAAAAGAAGATTAAAATGAAAAAAAAAAAACAAATGGAATGGAATTTATTCGAAATAAGAGACCCGAAACTTAGATATAATTGTAGAATATTGCAATAGTGAATTTCATGCCTAAGTAATTAGATCGTCACGTGAGTTAGGGAGATTTTTTACAACTGCATATGGTGGAGTGACAAACGTCAAGTTTTTCGCGCATTTATACACATACGAGATATATGTACGTATACACACATGTATGTATAGATATAGATATATATGTATGGAATCGTTGATTTTTGGAGCAGGACGGTCCTCGAACTCAAGTGTCTTCTCACCTTTTTCATATATATTTTTTATGCGTATATTTTACTATTTGGAAATTTATTATTATATTAGGTGTAATAAAAAGAAATCCATTATTTTTGCCTTCATTTTCATGCAAAAATAATGGATTTCTTTTTACTGCACCTAATATCTTTATATGCATTTAAATTTGATATTATCAATTTTAACTTTTAAACTTTATATTACAAATTTATATTATAAAAATGTATTATATTTATGTCTTTAATATACATATGTAATTAAAATCAATATAATATAATGAATTTTATGAAAATATGGAAAATATTTCATACTAGCTTTTAATCGCGACTTCGTCTGCGTGGACTTTAGGACTTGTTCCAGAGAGGAGATAAATAAAAAGAGAACAAAGTAACAAATAAAGAAGGTAGAGTGTCATATTTCTCAGGCATGGCGGTAGACTGACTGACTGAGATAAGGGTTGGTAATTAATGAAGTAGTAGTATAAAAGTGCCAACCTTCAACTCCAGTATCATACAGTGTCATTGTTGTCTACAGAACTGTATGGCTTTGCAATAAAGTTCTGTAGATAATATTGTATGATTTATGATTTTCGGCAAGTACATTTAAGTTTTGGGCACTCGATACTCTCGAACAACTCACATATAATTGACTATGCGAGGAGCTAATCCTTTCTTAGTGCACCTTTACCCCCTTTAAGGAATATATCTTGCAAATTTTATTAAGATAAAAGCAGGGAATTCGATTTTCCCATACAAACTCCAACACCCCGTTGCAGCCCTAATTGGGGGTTGTTTTAAAACATCCTAAAATATGCGAAGCTTCAAATGATACACACAAGGAATACAATTTTCCATACAAACTTTTACATCTCATTTCAGCCCCTTGAGAGTTGATTTTCGAAAATCAGTCAGTTACGGAACTGTTTTAAATGTATATGTTTTCGTAAATTATGTGAACATTTCCCATATTTATTTTTTATTTTTTCATATACTTACAGTGGGTAAAAAAAAGTATTTATACACCGCGTGTTTTTCAAATTGTCCTACGAAAATTTTTGTCGAACATGTTATTTTTATTCCAAAAAAAAATAAATGCTAAAGTATTTTTTTTTATTTTCGCAGGATAATTGGAAAACACGCATTGTACAAGTAACATACTTTTTTTACCCACTATATATTTCATTTTTCATTAGATGGAAATTTATTATATAAGCCTATTGCATATATTTATTTATTATAGCGCTATAATTATAGTCAATATAATGTAATAAATGTATGATATCGACATATGGAAAATATTTCATATTTTTATAAATATTTTCCGAAAATATTTTATCTTTTTCATATATCATTTTATATCTCCATGTGAAAGATCATTTCTAAAACATCGTTGATTTCGGAATTTGACAATTTGGCAAAAGACTTCGAGGACCGTTCTGGCAATAAAATCAACGAATCGTTTGAAAAAAATATGAGGCCCCTCCTCAAATAGCCAGATGTGCTGATAGCCAAAATCGCGTAGATATAACGGATCCAAAATTTCCTTTCCCCATATGTACATATACGTATGAATACAGGTTTTTATATAGATCTTTATGCATGGGTGTGCATGGAAATGGCGGAATGAAAATTGAAAGAAAGTGTCAGAATGGACGAACACTCGCAACAAAGAGAGGTCCGATATACGACGAAAGCTCGCACAGCGTACGACACATGGAGACGATCACGTATACGGTCAGCGCCCGCGCTCAAGGCTTGATAGATATGATAGCGCGGGCGAGAGAGAGAGGCTAGCTCTCTCGCACGTGGGCGCATGTCGCACTGACAAAATGTAAATGGCACCATCCATCTAAGCCCGGACAAAAAGGCCCGTCGGACCAACTGTCGACCGGCGATTACAGGATCGATTAAAGCAAACTACCCCCTTCGTTTCGTCGGCCGATCTATCAAACCGTGTACAGTACAGTGGGCGCGAGTGGACGAACGGGAAACGAGTGTGGGCGGCCTAGTCCACAAGGGAAAGAGCGAGAGAGAGAGAGATAGAGAGAATGGCAAAGAGAGGGATGGAAAAACGCTAACACAATCCGTGTCACGATTTCCGCTCCTGTCCGAGCACAGGCCAAATAGAAAATGCAGGGTAGAGATGTTCAATGTGTGAGAATTATTTTTGTCACGGTATATGGAATCGATTGCACTGGATTTTGTCTTTCGGGCATACAGGCATTTCCAATTCGATCAGTGTAGAATCGATCCTTCATAATTGATAAGCGTAGATTCGAGGAAAAATCGCCACATTGTGCGATTGACAGTCCACGAATTAACGGGTTCGCATAAGCTTGGAGCTCAAAAAAACTGGTCAATTTGAGATTTTTTTTTCTGATGAGAGGATTGGGACGACGAGGTCGGAATTTTACATACGATTAATACATAGTCTTGCCAAGTTTGAGTTTTTTTTTAATTGAAAAATATTGATGAACTATGAAATTATTATTATCTAAACGAAACACAGCTGTCACTGCATAATTGGTGTAGCTGATTCTGGCTACTAGGGTGGTCCGTAATGAAAAATAAAAAGATGTACTTCTAGTATAATAATGAAGCTGTTATATGACGGGATACTTTTCTGAAATTTTTGAAAATTATGAAAATTGCTAGCTGTAGAAAAAAAAAAGTTTGATTTTCGACGAAAAACAAAAATCAATCTACTCATTTGTTATTAGCAAATGGATGAGCATATGAAAAAATCATCGGGTCGTACGATAAAAAATGTTCTAAACTATGTTTCGTTGAAATTCGAAGTGAATTGGACAAATAGATTTAGAGATACGACTTAAATTCTTTCATGAAATAGTGTTTCGAGAAAAACGCAAACGAAAAAGCCCGGTGGGCGATCTGACCGTTCACAAAAAACGTCGTAACTCGGTGAATTTTTAGAATTTTTACAAAATCTTTGTCGCAAATCAAAGTATTGGGTCTACGAATAAGTCCGTAGCGAAAATGGAGTAAATTTCAAACGCAACATTTTTATGTAAAAAAGAAAAATCTTTTAATCAACTAAATATGTTTCATTCTATTCAATGACTTTCTGCTATCTCTCCACGAGCTTCATTATCCCTCTTTCATAGAAGTCCAGAGATCTTTGGGCAAAGAAGTCATCCAAGTGGTTTTTGAAGACATCCAGGGAAGTGAAGGTTTTATTATCCAAACTGTTTTGTAGCGCCCGGAACAAGTGATAGTTTAAAGGTGCAGGATCCGGAGTATACGGTGGGTGCACCAAAACATCTCACCCAAGCCGCAATAACTTTTGCCAACTCATCAGGGAAACGTGTGGTCTAGCGTTATCCTGGTGGAACACTATGCCCTTTTTGTTCCCCAATTTGGGTCGCTTCTGATCGACCGCTCTCTTTAATTTGGCCAGTTGTGAGTAGTACTTGGTCGCATCAATCGTTTTGTTGGGTGGCAGCAGTTCATAATAGACGATTCTTTTTCAATCCCACCACATACAGAGCATGACCTTCTTCGGGTGCAATCCAGCCTTTGCGACCGTCTGAGCAGCATTCCCAAGCTTCGACCATGATCTTTCTCGACTCACATTGTTGTAGACAATCGACTTTTCATCACCAGTAATCATTCGCCTTAAAAATGGTTCGTTTTCATGGCATTTGAGCAGCAAATCGCAAGCTAAAATTCAGTGCATTAAATTATTTTCGCTCAGTTCGTGCGGCACCCAAACATCAAGCTTGTTTACCATCCCAAGCTTCCGTAAATGTCTCGAAACAGTTGATTGGTCAATGTCGAGGTTATGTCCGATCTCTGTAGTCGTCAAATGCCGATCGTAGTCGATCAAAGCCTTGATTTTATCGACATCAGTAGTGACTGGCTGACCGGAGCGAGGAACATCTTGGAGATCAAAATCTCCAAAATGAAATTTCGCAAACCACTTTCGACACACACTTTCGCTTATGGCATTCTCTCCGTACACGGCGCATATCCTTTTGTGAGTTTGCAACGCGTTTTTGCCTTTTCGGAAATAAAAAAGGAAAATGCATCGAGAATACACGTTTTTTTTCTTCCATGATCAAAATATAATTAAACTTCCTATACGTCACGGATCTCGATGATTCAAATGTCGACATAAATTTCAGCTTTCACTTAATATACGACACTTCATATGGTTGACGCATGTGCGAGCGGAGAAACAACTGCGAACGACATCTGTCGGGATTTCGCTACGAAATTATTACACTGAAAAACTATCCAATAAAGAAAATCTATTCTAAAAATGTCAAGCTTACGCAGACCCCTTGATCGTACAAATTTTCGCTGATACACCGTGCTCCAGAACAAAATAATTCGTTCACGATCTGTACCACTCAATTTACTCCTTTCTCACGGAACATCGAATTCCAGCGAGACGAGAAGAAGAAAAAAAAACCCCCCTCAAAAAAACTCACTCCCGTATTCGTGCTCCGCGATATCTTCGCGATCGCGCAGCCCCCAAATTGGCCTGTATTATATCGAACGCGAGGGAATTCGAGGGTGACTCGTCTGCGGTAAATCTTATGGCAGTTTAATCCTTTTCTCGAATTTCAGGAAAAAAAAATCGACCTACCCACGGAGAAAAGAATTCCGCCACCCTTTGCCCACCCCTCTAATCCTTTTCTCACATTGCGAAAAAAAAAACAGAAATCACGCAGTCTGACGCAAGACTCGGGGAAAAAAAAAACTTCCGTCTGTCCTCCGTGATCGTTTCTCGCCCCGGAAATCCATCTTTGTTTATTCATACGTTACGCACGAAGGTTGAGGCGCAAGGATGAATGACGGTGAAAAAAAGGGACTCGGCGAATCGTCGCACAAGGGTGGACAAAAAAAAACTCAGGGAAAAATGTCGAAAGTGCGGGAATTGGGGAAAAATAGTTAGTTTAGGAATGAAGATCGTCACGCGTCTCGAAAGCCGCGATGCCTTCTCGGTATCGACATTACAACCCACCTGCCGCGATTCTCCATCTCATTTTTTGGATACTCTTGTATGCAGGGTTACGGGCTTCGAAAGAGACATGAATGCTCGCGAGAAAGGGAGACTCGAAGCGTTTTATGTGTGTAACGCCAGAGGGATGATGAGAAGGGTCTGAAGGGCGTGTGGGGATGTTATTTCGGATGTCCCTTACATATGTATATACGTCAATAGGAAAAAAGTGATTTTGAAAACATTCGACTTCAAGGACCGTCCTTATAATAGCCTACTGTCCCCGTATTCAACATTGTGCATAGACCAATTGCTTCAAAATCACTTTTCGTTAAATGGGAACGGTTTTGAAATATCCTTTACGCATATATATGTATGGATCGTTTGATGGTGCAGCCTCTACTGCCCGGTGACGCGTAATGGAACGATGTGGCGTGCCTTCGTGGCAACTAAACCAATCTTTGGCTTAGCCAGCTCGCCCGTAAATTTGCTGTCCCCTTCTCCATAACCAGTCACTGCCTCCCTCTCTCTCTCTCTCTCTCTCTCTCTCTCTCTATCTGTCTTTCCCTTTTTCCCCGTATAAACCTATCTGTAGACCGATCAATCCACGGATATTTTGTTCATGAGGATTTAACGCCAGAATCTCGTGTGCCCAATTTGCCAAATAATTCTAAAAGCATCTCATCACAAGCGAGCCCTACGGGGCGCGCGGTTCGTTCTCTATATTGGATATCAATAGGTCTGGATATCTAGCGGAGAAGACACTTTGCTCTATAAGGGCTGTAATTAACCCTCCACGGTTACCCGGGGTCAAAATGACCCCCAGCGCAACTTTAAGCCAAAATTACTATAAGTTTTTGGTGGCCACTTTTTATAATAAATCGCTCATTTTTCATTATTATCGTTCTTTATTTCACTCCGAAATGGTTCATCAGATATAATAATAAATTCCTTTTTTCAGAACAGCCACAATAGAGCTATGTTTTCTTTAAACTATCATATCTCAAGAGAATCACCTTAAAATTTTATGAACAAAAATTGAAAATTGCAATAGTTATGATTTTTTTAGTAAAAAAGAGCTTTTTTACGCATTAACCCTTTACTGATTTTTTTTCCGCCATTTTAAAATTCGATAAAAATATAATACCGAGAATGCCACATTCTAGAATGTTCAAACTAGTATCCTGAATTTTTATGAGTCATTCGGAACGATACGATCAACGCGGCAATCGTTTAAACATGACTGGGGTCATTGCGACCCCCATGTAATCCGCGTGTTATAGCCAGAACGTGTGACCGCGAAATACGAAAGTATATTCACATTTTTTTATGGAAATTGTAATCAATTCATATTTTTTTCCATGAAAACTGTATTTGATAAATCAATATTTTTCCATGCAAACTATAATTCAAAATTAATGTTTTTGCGGCAGGAAATTATAACGAATAAATTAACATTGTCGTGCTAAAATATTATGATTAATAAATTAACGTTTCTGCACTATAAAAAAATGATTAATAAATAAACGTTTTTGCACCATAAAATAATGATTAATATATTAACCATTTCTTACTACAAAATTATGATTAATAAATTAACGTTTTCGTACTATAAAATTATGACTAATAAATTAACGTTTCTGCACTATTACATAATTATTAATAAATTAACGTTTCTTCACTACTAAATACCTATTAATAAATTAACGTTTTCATACTATAAAATTGTAACTGATGAAATAACGTTTCTCCACTATAAAATTACGATTAATAAATTACCGTTTCCGGACCATAAAATAATAATTAATTAATCACCGTTTTCGCATCAAATAAACCCTAATTAATAAATCAACACGCATATCCCTGTTTACTGATAATGCATTAAAAAAACACACACACACACACATTTGCCATTGAAACGATATTCCGTTGTTAATAGCGTACTTCGAGTGTACCAAAAAAAGTCATGCAGTTTTGATGGGCTCAAGATTTCCGACCTGCTTTGAGCGGCTTTTGTGGTTTTGCGCGTGTCCCCTTCCTGTATGCGCCCCCGCGTTACCGACCCTTCCCCCACCGTTCTGACTCAGGCATCTTTCTTTTTTTTTCGCCCAACTAACATATTGGGAAACGTCGTTTTTTCCACGCGATTGCGGCTTACACTCCTCCCCGCTCTTGACCACCTCTACGTAATGTGCGCACGTTTTGAGAGAAGGAGAGCAGAAAAAAATGCTTCGCCCCGCGTGCCCGATCATGTTTGCTGCCTTTTTATGGTACCGCTCGAAAAGAGCGAAGGGCGGGAGAGAGAGAGAGAGAGAGAGAGGGAGAGAGAGAGAGAGAGAGAGAGAGAGAGAGAGAGAGAGAGAGAGAGAGAGAGAGAGGAGAGAGAGAGAGAGAGAGAGAGAGAGAGAGAGAGAGAGAGAGAGAGAGAGAGAGAGAGAGAGAGAGAGAAGAAAAGAGGATGCTTGTTTTTCATCTGGAAAGGCCACAATCGCACACGCGTCGTTCGCTCTCACGTCGGTAGTACTTTTTTGTCAAATCGTGCGGAAAACCACGGCGCCATTATTGGTGGCGTATGCCACTGACAAATTATATTAATGGCTAAATCTGACAAAGCGTTTCAGATTCTTACATATGTATACACACACACTTGCAAAAATATATATATTTATGTATATAAAACCGTAGTGGTCGGGCAGTCCGTTCGCTGCGGCATTCTCCCAAGCAGCATTAACCCGGGCCAATACTAGGATTGGTGACCGCTGAGCCGGGCACTGACTTGCGCGCTGAATACGGAGCAGAGCGGTCTTATTGAATTTCTGATGAACACAACGAAAACTCAATGATAATATTCCGCAGTTTCACTGTGCCCTTGTACCAATAAGAAATAGTAGTACGTTGAGAAACGTGTGGCTGTGGGCAACACTCTGAAACGATTAGGCAGAAACCAGAAAGAAGGGATTAGTGCTAAAGGGAGAAGGAGTAGGATAAAAGTCTGAAAGATGCACACGGAGGAACATTTGGTATACAGCAAATGGAAAATCGCCCGCAACCACTTTGCGTGTATACGAAGTTTCACGATCTTTTCTTTCAACCTTAAAAATGACGTGACATTGAATTTTGCCATCGTTGGAACGCAACGAAAATTTCGAAAGTTGATTTTTTTTTGGCAAATTTAAAGTACGAATGTCACTGAAACTTTTTTTTGGGATTTTCATTAAAGAACCAGAGCGTAAATTTGCCAAAAAAAAAAATTTCAATGGTTAAGGGATCATCACAGTGTAACGGGTTGAAAAATAGTTGATTTTTGCGATTTTTTTTCGATGGTTAAAATACGCTAATCAGTCTGATTTTTTTATGTCAAATCAAAGCACTCATGAAGAACAGAAAATAAATTTTTCAACGTTTATTTTTATTTTTTATACGCTTTTTTAACGGTTGAAAATGTCTTCGAAAAAAAGGAGTCCTCGCGGTGTACACGGTGGTGGCCGTAAATATTATCTGAAAAAAAATTTGTAAAAAGATTATTAATCAGTATGAAAGCCGCTATTTTGCTAGGGAGGTTTTTTTTATCAAAATTAACAAAATGGCGGCGGTTTGAAAAAAAAGTATCGAATTTAGCCTATTGTTTTGACAGTTTTTCGTTAAAAAAAATATGAAGATTAAAAAAAAAGCTTTCATAGCAGGATAAAGAATGGCGTGAAAAATGTTGTGTCAAAATTTGAGACGGATAGCTTGAAAACTCTTCCTTTGAGAATTTACACCGTTTTGAAAAACGACATTTCGAGAAAAACGCGTTTAAAATTTCAAGTGCGGAAGCCACGGCTCGAATGACTTTCTCTAACAATAAGAAAGGCTGTAGCAACGAAATTATTCGAATTCCGCCCCAAAAATTGAACAGCATGTTTATAACCGTCTACACTATCGGATAATGCAAAAGAAAATCGATTTTTTGAAAATGTTACACTGTGATGATCCCTTAACGAAAATAAGAAAATAAGAAGATAAAAATAATTTTCGTTTCATTCCAACGATGCAAGCTTCAACGTCGTCAAATTACCTGAAGAACTGGCTATTGTAGTTCATTTGCAATGTAATTGCCGAGTCTTCTGGTCTCACGTTCGTGGGACCGGAATTTCGGTGGATCACTGATAGACGAAGAAAAACGGGAACGTTCATTGACAAGCACTTCAACACATTAGGAATCGAATTGCAACTGGGCCGAACGGTTAAACGTCATTCGCCTTCTTTATTTCCCCAATCCTCGAAATCAAATTTCACCTTGCGGACAATACTCTGTATACCGGACACTCCGTCAAAATATTGCATCAAAGAGTGTGCCAGGTCGGCGTATATCCGGTCGAAATTGGCAAATTGGAAAAATCGATTGTCCGAGACTGGAGGACATTGTCCGGCGATTATGCCTGAGCATTGTTGAACCGCCGAAGAGTAGGCGAGAAAAGATCTCACGGGGGTGTGTAAGTAGGAACGTGGATGGAAGAGAGCGTCTAATGGTCAAGCACCGGAAGTGATTCTACAATAGCCGAAGATTACGCCTCTGTACCGATCGTCTACGACTATTAATACAAGCCAACCCTCGAGCTTCAATTCCAGTCAACTACGCGGGGCCTCGCCTATCCAAATGAATCGGTCACTTGAATCGACATTTTCTCTTCGCGCACGGTTCTCAAGGAGTAGGGTTACGAATGGCCCTCGCGACCTTCCGAGCCGCGATTTTTCTCGTAACAATGCGACGTGACAGAAAAAAAGAAAAAAGAAAATGGTCAAGCATGGAAGAGGTTGACGAGAATTATAACAGGAAACAAGTGACAATCAGGAGTCCGGGTGAACGTGAGTACAGTTGAAGCCTCATTGTTGGCTCGTCATACGTCGACGAGCACGCCAGGTCCGGAGGATCGAAGGGTCGTCAAAGAGCCGAGCGTCCAGCGGCCAACCGGTCAAGACTTACCTGTCTCCAATCGCGTCCTAATGTGTGCGCTTCCACCTCAAAGCCCTTCCAACGTGGCCAAACTTACCTTTTCATTTCGCCTTCCAACGATGATTCATCTCGTACTGCTCTCCCGCAATTGAAAATCATTTTTTAATGCCCACTTTGCGCGCGCACTTTTTTCCTTTCGATGCCACACGGAGGGAGAGGTGACAAAAAAGAGAGAGAGAGAGAAAGCGAATACCTCGTGGCTTTGTGGACCCATTGGGCCCAGAGTGTATAAAGAATAACCTGCGTATGCTTTCAATCCATCGCAGTTGAAAAAAAAATTCATACTTCCATATTTATGCACATATAGAGATATGTTGAAGAGGCCAAACATCGACCTCTCTTTCAGGCGCAATATACCTCTTGGATCGTGTCCGCGACAAAACGTTACATGCATGCATATATTTTCTATAGGAAGCTCATAAACGCAAGGTTTGGAAGCAACAGCCAATAACCCAACCATCCCATCCTCCATGCCTAACTAGCCCTTTTCTCAGGATCAAGTTTTTCTTTCTCCCTCTCTCTCTCTCTCTCTCTCTCTCTCTTCGACTCTTTCTTCCCTCTCTTGGTGTATGATTGACAGCTATTCGCACGCTCGGGGGACGCAGTCTATCTCCCGAGGACAAGGCTCGTCGCGGCTTTATGTTAATAATTATATGATACCTATCATTGTGAGGAGTCGGAGCGGAGGACATATATTTTGACATTTAAATTTGTCTCCTTTCGACAATCCAGTTCTCCGGCTTGAAGAATCGCAAGCATGCCTCTTCACCGTTCTACGAGTTCACCCCTTTTATCGTCGTCATATTCACCGGGCATATATACAGTGCCGATCACCCAGATAAATTTACAAACGATGAATTACAAATCACTTGTGGATTCGATAATTCAATGATGTCAGTCTGCCTCTCTCCCTCTCTCTCTCTCTCTCTCTATCTATCTCCCGATCCTCAACTGTCAATTTTAGCCGTTTGCCGTGCACTCCAAATCCAATTTGCATCAACGATGTATCGAGAAGGATCGTCGAAAATATATAGCTTCACATTTCGTGACTCATCGATTGATAAGTCCATCCACGGTTCGCGCAATTACTCCCCGGCCGTTAAGATTTGGGGATAGAAATTTTCTAACCCCGATAGGGTAGTGTAGCAGCAGGATTCTCATTAAATTGGGACGACAATAATAATAATTTGTAAGTGTAGGGCTGGGTTCAAAGAAAATTTGAAACAGTGCGGATTTTCTTTGATAAACCCGAGTGGGCGATAAATCTTACGGGTTCTCTCATTATTTGGACGCTACGGCCGATGCAACGGTCGTAACAGACACGTGTTACACGCAATCCCGAGCAGGGGGTCGTGGGGCTTCGCTGGTTGGGCTTTCAACCCGTCACGTCTGCGGAGATCGTCCTCGTTGTCATCGTGACAATTTTCGTGATCGGTCAGCTGTGAGCCTCTCACCCTCGTCTCGTACACACTAGTTTTACTCTCACAAGGAATATCACTTTAGTGTCCGCGTACGATTCTGGTAAAACTCGTGTAGGTAGAGCATCGATAGTGAAAAGTTCGATTTTGAAAAATGAGCAGAAAGCCGACACTTTTTAACTTACACCGTTTTAAGGGTCTATGCGATGGTACATTTTCTGCCGATTACAAATATAATAAAGTTTTTGTGGAAATCTGAAAATTACGCCGGTTGCAAGCGAAAAACGTGTTTCCATACCGATTCGATGATTTTTGGAAGAAATTGAGAATTCTGGGGAAAATGGATGGTGAATATGTATATATATATATATATATATATATATATTATATTGATCAGACGTCCTATTTATGGCAAAATATATACGCGAGTGTGTACATGCTCAGGATCTGTGCAGGAAGCCGTTTCTCTGCGGGAGCAAAGCGCTTCCATCGAGTTTCAGCTTTCTCACTAGCCCTTCGTAGACTTAATTGAACTTGTTCGCAACTCATAACGAGAAGTCGAGTAAGTGCCATATCGCCTTTTCTGTCTCCCTCTCGTCGTCCCCTTAGCCCCCCCCCCCCCCCCGGTTATAATTTACGGGAAACAATCGTCGCCTTTGATGTGGCGGACCGTTTTGTCTCGCATCTGAATCACGGGGCTACGCAACAAGGCACCGCACACCCACCCAATGTCATCCTCCTCTGTTCCTTCAAAGCTCCCAATTCAGCAGCCGCACCTGTGAATGTCGATGTGCCCAATTCACCGCTAAGGATTCTACTATCGTTAGTCAGTGGCTTGAAGCAGAAGGTAAGGTGGTGTTCCGAATCAACCGGGTCGCCTGGAAGACCCGAGTCCACCGAGTTCCCGAAGGATCTTAACCCGCATCAAGCTGAATTTGTGTGATCCGTGCGTTTGTCCAAGCTGAAGATACGAAGGGCCTTAAAGATTCTCCTCGCCCGCAGAATAGCCAATTTCTCGACAGGATATAGTGCCAATGTCGATCCAATTAACGGCATTGATCACCCAACAACTTCAGTTCCAGTTGTGCCAGATGTCCATCATCGAACAGAATGAAATGCAAGAGTTGTCTTACCCGTGTATGGCTGTGCCAAAGAGATCCGAGATCCGGAAACGCTATACTCCAGGGATGAAAAGTCCGAAAAGTCATGACCCGAAAATGTCACCGTACGAAAAATGAAGGTGCATCAACGTCTAGAGAGATTTTGCTGGCATATGACACTTATAACATCTTTCAGACAACAACAAAATCTCTCTAGACTCTAATGCTTTGCATATTTCCGTATAGTGGCATTTCAAGAGAATAAAATGCCCGGGTTATGACTTTGGGCTGTACGTAACGTCTGGACGTTTCTGTATTCAGACGGCCTATCATCCGAGGAGCTTTTGTCACTCGCTCTTTCTCCAATCATCACTATACGGTGCCAAGGGAATTGTCTGTGTGCTCCTGGAATGTGCTTACCGTCGGGTTTGTATCCTGGATAAACAAACACAAGGACACTCAAGCACGGGTTAGGACAACGAAGGCCTGCAGGAGGGACAGAGAAGGAGGCAGTAGTCAAATAGAACGTCGACCGGCATGTACAATGGCTGAACTAATCTTGTTGTTGCGCACTGTTAGCGAGCCAAGTTCAATATACCAGAGGAATACACACCTGGCCCATGGGGCAACCACTCCTGTACATGTCAGTTTGTTCCACGCTCCAGCCTCGCCCCATTTCTCTCTCTCTCTCTCTCCCTCTCTGTATGTGCTTTTGACTATTGGCCCTGCATAAAACAGACATGTAGAGCAGGAACCAAGCAACTCTGGTTTCTCCAACACAACCACCCACACCGCACGTACATCTCGGTTTGGGTGTATGCATAAACTAGATCATTGCAACTCCCAGCAGATTCCAAGATCTCCAAGCCACCGCATTGGCCCAAGATGCCAACGGATTAACATCATGGATTATTTCCAATCATCATTCACGATTCCCCATCAAGCGATGCGTCGGACTCTCGTGTCTCAGCTTTTGCCCACATCCACGGAAAATCAAGTGAACGATAAGCGCCAAATTTTCCGGTAAACAAGCCTCCGTGATGATGGATCATACGGGGTATTCGCTGCTGCGTATGACACGCCCGATTTCGTCGAATATAATTTATACCACTAGATCACAATCTCGAGGGTAGCTTCCCCAACTCGCGAGGCCTCCTCTACACTGGCAACATATATACATACGGCGATTATACGTGTGGAAAGAATCGAAACGTTCTCCGGACGTCATTCCAGCCTATTGCCGAAGGGATAAGGGAGCAAGAGAGGGGGTGGATAGAGCATCTGCTGCACGTTAGACACGGGTCGAAGGGCATCCTGCCTTTATGATTCTTTCGTCATATTTTTCCGTGCTAGAGTCAAGTGCGGGTCAAGAGTACGTCGTATATATCGACCATTAGGCTAGTTTTTGGGGTGGCTAATTCGAAAAGATATGATTTTGTCCAACGGGACCAGACACTCGATAACTCTTGTCCATTCTCATATACACCGATGTACAATCCTACTACGATCACCACCACAGCTTTTCTTTTGCACTTCCAGCTCTCGTTGCCACACGAGCGTCAACCTCGGTGACAAATGACCCAACGACATTTTCGTTTTAGCTCAGATATGGATTGTAATTGCGGCTAAGATCTATAAATTGAACGCTTCAAGTTAATTCACACGTTAATTGATATTCTGTTTAATAAAGTTGAAACATGGCGAATCCCATTAGTTTGGTAAGTTGACAGGGTTTGGAAATTCACGCTCTCGTATATATATATATATATAGCAGGCATCAGAGCCGGCTGCGAATCACCATCGTTATTTCTTGCTGCCTGCTGCGACAACTATGATTTCACTGGGATTAATTAAGCATCAATTAAGACGGTTCGCGAGGATGAAAGCATCCCCGGCCTTGCCATCATCCCGGGTTGGACGTATACAAAGAGAAGGGTGGGAATTGCGACAGAAAGTGGCGAATTAAGCAAAGATGTCGCCAGTGCCAATGCAGTAGAGTTCACGCACACACGCATATATATATATATATAGAAAGAAAACGTTACGGGAAAGTACACGGAGACGGCCCCTCGTCATGCAATGGCCCCACTGCCATGCCTCGGTGATCATCCAGTCTGCAATGGCTCTCTCGGATTGGGGCTCGTTCTTGTCGTCGTCGAAGTTGTTGTAACGGTGAGCAAGCGAACGCACGCGTGCGCCGAGTACTCAAGAGGGAATCGTAAACAGCCTTGTCATTTAGGGGATGATAATTGACTGCTCTCTCCCTCTCTCTCTCTCTCTCTCTCTCTCTCTCTCTCTCTCTCTCTCTCTCTCTCTCTCTCTCTTGCATACTTTGACTTTGTATTGTCGCCTTGTCGTCTCCTCCCACGCGATATCCCAACCCTCTTTTTGGTTGCTCGGTTCTCCGCGAGAATAATTCGGATACTGCGAGGATCTCGTGGTGGTTGACGCGCCATTGAATTTCAGTACTTTTTGGTACTCGTATTTCCGCGACGCACTTTGCGCGCGAACTGACAAATCTCTCGTAACGATTGCGCGTTCAACTGACATACACACACACACACACACACACAGAGACACATACACACATTCTGTCGAATACAGGAAAATAGGGGGACACGCTGTGCTGGCTAAAAGCATTTTTGCGTCGAGTATCGGTCGCCCGGCTATCATTCGCCATCGATCGTTTTTATTCATAACTTCCTGTTCCCTTGGCTTTTGCCATTCACTCGTATATATATATATAGACGCCAAGCTCCCGTGTTTCCCATATTCATCGCTATTGGGACCAGGACACGACGCAGGCTCATACAGGGCTCGAGTGACATTCTTCATCATGAATCCTGCAGTATTATAGCAACTCAGGAATATCACTCTTCATAAGGGCTCTCATATTCTTTCTTACTCACTCGATTTGCACTGCAAATCCATGTGTGTGTTACACTTAAGGTGTGTAATTTTAGGAATTAACACGTGTAAATGCCATACACAACTTGAAACAACGCACTTATGTATGGAATAGAGAATTCAAACACATTTGATGTGTATTTTCAAACATTTGAACTGCATAAATTGTGACACGTTATTACTGTCTTATAGGAAACGTGCAAAACGTGTAAATGTCTGCATTTACACGTTTTAAGCAATGCTTTTATGTGTGTTACAGTAAAATTGTGCACATTTTGTGTTTTTAAGATAATACCTATTTAAATGTAATTAATGGAACGGGGCTTGTTAATTTAAATACGACGATTAAAAATACATTATCATGTTAATATCTTTCTCCCCCCCCCCTCTCTCTCTCTCAGTCTCTCTCCCGCTCAATCTCGACTCCTCCCCTCTCTCTATTTCAAGTACAAAACTCTTTGAAGATCTGTCTTATATATATTTATACAGGTTATGTTTGAAAAAATGTATGTCATGATATTTGATAAAACTCCCTAGTTATCACAATGACTTTAACTAAATGATATAGTTTATGTGACACAAAAAACAATCATAAGAATTACTTTTGCCTGTTATGCCATATCTGCAATTAAACAATAAAATGCTCCAAACACTCCATCTCATAGAGGCAGCGTGCGTAGTATAGGAAGGTAGGTTGTAGGTTCAATTCCATTTGTAGGCGAAATGTTTTCTTCGAAAAAAAAATCATTTCCGGACGTTTGGGAATGACGAATTAGAATTAAAAAATATTGATGTAGAATTCTAAGCTGAGTATTTCATTCTATTCTGGATTTATGAATTATTCTATGCACTTCGCAAATAGGCTGTGTAATGTCTTGAACCAACACGCATGCAGCGGGTAAAAAATAATAAAATAACGTAAAAGTGTGTGTAATACAAAACGCATGAAGCGAATCCCGTACTTTACACACTCGGAAATGTGTAAAAAGTTACCACAAGGTAGCTGTGTTAAAACGACACACTTGGATTTGCAGTATGCGCGCGATTTCTGCGCAGGTGTCTACGAAATGACAAAAAAAGAAACGTTATTCCGTGACTGGACAACGCAGTTGTGGATTTTCTTCGACCACGTTTTTACGACTAATATATATATATATATATATATATATATATATATATATATAGTTAGTGAAAAACAGATCACAATCATTCACGAGGTGAGAAAACGAAACACAGTCGTGAGGTATAGAGCTATTATCCGTGTATACGCGTTAGATCAGAAGAATTTTGCTACCAGCCTGTGTTATGTGGATGTGCCGATGCCGGTTCGACAATAATGCCGATGCACCGTGAAACGCTGACGATTATAAGGGACCGATCCGTTAAACGTTGCGACCCCCCCCCCCCCCGCCCTTCGTTCTTATTTGGTGGTTTCCGAAGAAGAGCGAGCATCCGAGAAGAGTCCCCGACGAACGCATCACACAGACACGAAAAACCTTTCGAAGATCATCTCGGATCACTGGGGCTTTTTGTTGGAGGTGTGAGGCTACAAAGGAAGCGATCATGTGTTTTGTCCTCTGGCTTTGGGCAAAACTACGGTAGCTCTTGCTAAACTCGCACGCGTTTCAATCTCTCTCTCTCTCTCTCTCACTCTCTTTTTTGCTCTCTCGCTCTCTGTGCTCTTCCCAACAACAGGACCTCATGCCGAGCCAACCAGAGGCGTTCGACCGCATGTCCTTTCCGTAAATGGTCATCCGAGAATCTCTTCTGGACCCTGCAACCCGAAGATCCTCGGAGCTGTCTACAGTCGTCGTTTCGTCTCCTTAATCGTAGATTTATCGCTTCCTCTTCCTCGCTCACGTCTATCCACTGATGAAAGATTAGGATGCTGATAAATCGGGCCACGGAAAATGGAAGGCTAAAAAAATAGGCATTTGGAAAATTGTTGAAAACTGTGAAGAGTCTTCTGGGAAAAGAAGTCCAGTGGAATCATTTGGTTTGGAGTGTGAGCCTGTTGGAAAAATTATTTTGATTCTGCGTGTGTAGTACACGGGGTCATTGAAGAAACAATCGAAATGTCAAACTAAAATTTCCCTTCACTTCAATTTTTATTAACAGCGATTTTGTACTTTTAAATTTGGCAACTCTTGAGCCATGTAGTAGATACTCCGAGAAGTAAGTCTGAATGTTTTCAGATTTTTCGAACACCTAGACATGTTGAACAGCATAATTGATTATTTTTCCATTTCATTTTATTTTATTGTTATCTTTCTTTTAATGGTCCTTCGTAATGATCCTGAAGTTTGGCTCGTTTGAAAACAACGAAAATTCTTTTTCAATTTTTATTTCTTCATTTTTCTCATCGTCAAAAATCTTGTCCTGCGAATTTGGATTTCAGATTTTAACCCTTCATGGTCGCACATCCAAATTCAGTTTTCAAAAAAGTATTGTGACCAAATTATCCGTCCGAGTGGTTCAAAAAATTACGGAACATGCTTTGAACTTTCTAGATGATGTACGAAAAATTTATTTATCAGAAGTAAAATGGCGACATATTAAAAAAAAATCATAAAGAGGTGAAAACGGAAAAAAGACACTTTTTCGCTAAAAAAAAATCATAGTTCCGTGAATTTTAAACATTTTTACCTAAAATTTAGAGGTGATACTCCTTAGATATGCTACTTATGGGAAAAAATAGTAGCATAGTGCGCGTTTCAAAAAAGGTATATATTACGACAAAAATTCACCGACGGATCGATTGTACCCAGGATGACCACGAAGGGTTAAATGAGGATCCTAAGAAACGTCTGAGTGATTTTGGTCTACTATCGGTCCACGTTACTTTTCTAATACCCGCGTAACACTTTGAATGAACGCTCTCAGCATTTTTTTTTTCGACGTTGATCCATTTTTCTTTACGCGCGGCCGCAAAGCCACGTCTTTCGAAAGATCTTACCCGTTGTCCAGCAGAGTTTCCGTCCGCTCTAAGTTCCATTGTTCGACTATTTCTCTACGAAACCGACCATGGATCGCGAAAAAACATCTACGCTCATCTTCGGTAAGGTGGCGAAAGCGACGATTTTTCATTCGGCCACGACATCCGAGTTTCGCTACAATAGAGGCGTCGGGGTGCAGATAACGCGCTTTACTTTCTTTCTTCCTTCTGTTTACGTGTCTCGGAGATTTTTCCGGTGATTATTCCCGCCGCTAGGAGCGCCCCCTAAAGGAGAATTCCGTAGAAAAAAATGGTTCTTTTTATTCACGAATGCAGTTCGACTCGCTTCGACTAGCGCTAAAGATCGCTTGAAACGTTCCTTTACACGGAATAAAAATAAACGTCCGACTCGAGCGAGTGGCAAGAAAAAGGGCCTACGGTTGCTCGCGGGTTGTAAGCGCGTAATTAAAATCGTCATGATTTTATGGCAATTTTAGCAATTTCCTCGCACTCTTAAGAACTCTGTGTGGATGGTTTCTTTTTTTTTTATACTTTTTTTATAACTGCCACGGAAATGGAGTAATTATAATTTATCGGACTATGAAACTTAGCCTCGTTTTTCTGCAAATCATCACACACCTCCAAACGTTTCTCCACGGGATCTCAGGATTTTCCGTCCTACTTCCCTAATACCGAATGATTAATACCGCATAATTTTTCCTTCCCTAATACCGCATAATTTTTTAACTATCTAGGGTAGAGAGGGGCATGTTTAGCAAGTTTGGAATTATCACCCTCTAATTCCTTAACAGTCTGCCGTATAAAAATAAAACCTACTTTGGTCAATAGGAAATTAATCTGGGAAAAAAGTCTGTAGAAGAAATTCCTGTTATCCTTATTGTTTCACAGATAATCGCTCTCAAATGACTAAGTCCATATTTGCTCAACCTGCCCCAATAGTGGCGTAAGTTGGCATGAGTATGAGCTAAGTTGGGCAAAGTAAGAACTGCATAAAAAAATCAGACGTATGCAACATGATTTGGTACAATGCAGTAATAAACCAACATTAGTTTGTTAATTAGTTAGGTTTTGAAACATTAACATTAATTGCAATGAGCTTTGAAATATTTTTTTCTCGTACAACTGTAGAATAAAATCTTTCAATCACGTTTTTTTTTTTACTTTTGGGTGCAAAAATAATGAAACGTCCC
>OZ010716.1:25406908-25569408 GCA_963932345.1 Ophion ventricosus
TAACGATAATAATAATAATAATAATAACAACAATAATCGATAGGCAATTCTGTGGCTATCGGTCTAAACACTGTTACGTTACTTTTCCTTTATTACAAGATATTGATTGTTATTAAATAATTTAATCCCAATATAACATTTAATTATAGATCAACATTATTGGTACGTAATTATTAAATTATGAAAAAAAATTATTACGATAAGTCCGGGAAAAAAATGTAGTTGGCTACATTTTTTTCAAGAACCCGTCAAAATAAAAGTACAGGCGTTTCTTTACTTAGCTCTATTTGTAATTAAACTTTGAACATTTAACTTTGAGATACTTTATCAAAATAAAACTAATTCTTGTGAGATTAACCTTAAAATTAGTATTTAAAAAAAGACACGATTAGCCATCTCTCCCAGAGTATCCGGGTGTGATGACCAAAGAAGTAAATGATAGGTGGCCAATAGTTATACTCATGGTTTTCTCTTTGGTGCAATGTTTCGATTCTTGATAGGTTTTTTTTTCTTCTGGCCACATCTAGAACACATGTCATCGAATTCAGATAAATTTTCGCACAAACCGACAATCCATCATTATTCACAGCACCAATAGCTGCTTTTAATGATTCTTCAGTCCAGTTCCCTCGCAGAGCAATTGCTTTTCTCTTGTACCTATTACGCATTTAAAACAACTATAGAGAAAATAAATTATTAGAATATATCACAAATAATAGTATGGCCATCATACCCCGACTGTAGGTGGCCATCTCTCCTAATCTTCCGGGAGTCACGGCCACATCTAAAATGTAAACAATTAGAAAAAATACATGTGAAATTTTGATGTTATAACAAAGCACTGCTCGTGAAATATTCAAGAAATATAAAAATAGGCATTATTATTGGAAAATAATATCACCACAAGGTAAAACACGAACCCTTTGAAAAAAATTAGCAGTAAACAAAACAATTAAAACGGATTTTGCTGACTTAAACATTTTTTTTCACCAAATATTTGCTCGCACACTTACACCTATGCACGACGCGAAGTGAATCAAGCAATAAACAAACGACACACGTAGTGAGTGGTTCGATGAAATATTTCTATTGGCCATCTCACCCTTACGGCCAACTCCCCCGGAATTACCCTACATGAAAACATTTAAAGTATAAATTAAATTAACATAAAGATTTATGATAAAAAAAATGTTCATTTTTATCCAAACATTCATCGTCTCGATTCAATAATACTTACGGAAATGAACGAGAATATAAACAGAAGTGAAAGGTGCACCGAAAGAGAGAGGGATAGAGAAAGTGTCGAAGCGTGATTAAGTACCGAAGGCTTATCCGATGTTTTTACCAAGTTTACACACACTTTACACGCCCGTGCTGGTTCAAATACCATAGGATTATCCTTCGCACACAGCGACCGGGTTTGCACTTGTAAACGCATTCTCAGGATCACGGTACAGCCGAGCTGCTCTACAGTGCACTTCGCGCGAAGGTACCAATGTGTATTCTCGAAGCGCTGGCCAAAATGTTGAAATAATCGCACCTGATCGCACCTATTTGGGCCTCGCAGGACGTACAAATTCTCAAATCTCCTCGCGCGGTAAGCCAAAAGATTACTTTACCCGCTGCTCGAAACCGACGATCACTTTATACTTATCCGTGCCGCCCGGATGTCTTATTGATTTTCGTACGGGTTCGTTCTGTTGCGCTTGCCCTCCGACAGGTGGGGCGCGAGGAAAGTCGAGTGTTTTTTTTAAAGAACATATCGCATATACGGACTTCCTCAAAAAAAATTCATACTCAGAAGACACATTCTTTCCCAAATTTTTCGCCGGTGAGCGTCCTTAATCGTAATCACGTTTGTGAGAAGATATCAATTAATATTAATTTTCACACGTATACTTGTATATTGTCGTGTACAATTAGAGATTAACAATTAAGTATTAATTATTTGTTATCGTTTTTATGAATAATTGTTGAATTTCCTTCCGACGTAGTTTTAAAAAAAGAAATTTAACGGCTGGATTTATTGAAACGGTTTTTGAAAAGGATGTGGGTTGATAAAACGTAGAATTTTCAAATTTCTGTGTGATTTAATGCACTTTTTTACTTTTTATTATTATTAAGTTATATCAAATATATGTTAAATATATATTATTAGGGGAGAGGGGGCAAGACAGGTTATTTAAGATTTAAAGGGCAATAAAACTCATGTTTTTAAAGTCACATAATCGTATTTATTTCTGAGTCAACCTATAATAATCGATCTCACAAGATTTCGTCAAATTGGGAACATAGCAAATAAAAATTCAAAACAAAAAAAGAGAGATCTCCCCACCTTGCCCCATATTGCGGGCAAGATGGGGTACCCCCCGGGGGCATGATGGGGTACACTATTTCCCAGTCACAGTACACCCAAAGAAATAGCTTTATTCGGAATGGCAAAGCGCACATCCATGAATAGTGTGTTTTTCCTTTAATTCAGCCTTTTTCTTTTTCATTTCTTGCTTAACGAATAGCTTCTTCGGACCATGTTCCCCTGTCCGTCTTGCGTGTATAATTCCGCACCAGCCTAGAAAAAAAGGAAGCTATGTGTAGCACACCGTTTTATCAAAAGAAGATTATTTAAATGTAATAATACACATGCTGTCTGAAAAATAACATAAAAATCACAAAAAACTGAATAATCCTGTGTCCCGTGTACTATGTACTAGGTGGGGATCTACCACCCCATCTTGCCCACCGTATATTTTGCCAATCATATATTTATAATAAAATAACGTCACGAAACGCAGCAAATAGCAAGTCCTTACCTGATTCTACATTAAATATAGCACATATAGCAACAGCAGGTCACCATCTAGCGTTAATTGTCAAAGCACAGTCAGATTCGAAACCAAATTTTAAAACGACAAGTATACGAAAAATCAGTTTTCTCTTCATCACTCGATACGCGTGCACTCTGGATCGACGATACACGGGCGACTGGTGGGTGTCATAGCAGTGCATCGTATACTGCCAGAACGAACGTGATTGATTCATTCAGATCGAGTATTTGGCCGGGTCTTGCCCGCAACCCCATCTTACAACCCTCTCCCCTATCAATAAAAAAATAACATTGTTATTTCAATATTAACATTAGTGCTATACGTATTGGCGATTATCGATACCACGTAAAATAAAATATTTCATGTACACGGATACACAAAATATCGACGAAATTCGTTAATTCGCCCGAGGGTAATTTAAACGTGACGAAATAGTGCCACGAGGGACAATCGAAATATACTTTCTCACGCAAAGTGTCAAGCAATAACGCCTTACTCGAGGGTCCCGCACATGACTGTATCCGAGACACGACGATACGGTAATGGTGCGAGAAGGAAATAGGGAGAGACAAGTGTGCGAAAGCTCGTAACGCGATTACTGGGAGATCAAGAGTCAGGGGTGCGTGGCTAACGATAAAATTTCAACGATGTCGATGTCGGCTTCGGGAACATCCGGGGATGTTGGCCCCGTTGCTTTCCTCTTGGGCTACAGTCGTGTAGATTCGTGTATATCGGGGTGAGACGCTTGGGCAACCATGCGAGAAGCGTGCGAGAGCCCACGAGGACCGCAATGAGAGACAATTGAAGAAGAAAAAGAAAAAAAAAGATTCACTTGTCTCGCCCTAAAAGCGGTATGACGTCCGAGAGGGTGAAAGCTGCGAAATTCGCACGAATTGTTCGATGAAAAGCTTGCCGGACTACGATATAAAAGTCATCGTTCAATCGGCGAAAAAATTTGATGTTGGACAATAATCGAGGACCAAAGTGAGCTCCTGCATTGAGAAACTTGACGTTTCTCATCAGCGAGC
This sequence comes from Ophion ventricosus, assembly GCA_963932345.1. Classification (NCBI taxonomy): domain Eukaryota; kingdom Metazoa; phylum Arthropoda; class Insecta; order Hymenoptera; family Ichneumonidae; genus Ophion; species Ophion ventricosus. The sequence continues at coordinate 25,410,762 of OZ010716.1, forward strand.
AATCGGCATTGAAATCTCGTACAAGAATACGATCCACTATATTATCCATTGATTTGTTTCTTAGAGAAAGAACGAACGAATTTTCTTACTTGAAAAATGAAGCTGGCTGAAAAAAGAATTTTTCTTTGTCTGTGGGACGCAGGTTCGCATTGCCGGAAGTGGGGTAAGAGGATGGCTCGACGCGTCGCACGAGGCCGGAAATTGGCTGAAGTACATCAGGAGTACGGCGAATCCGCACGCCGTCAATATGCGCCACGTTCTCATCAATGGACAGGTAATTTTTTCCTATGGTAATCTCTAGTGGAAATTGTGGGTGCACTTTGAGGGATCGGGACGGAAAGTTATACCGATCGCGACTAAAAAGGTGACAGATGGTCGAGATATTGTTTCTGAAAATGAAACAAAAATTGGTTTGATTATTTTTGTTTCTTGCGATTTTCTTACTATTGGGTCTATGCATAATTCCGTAGCGAAAATCGAGTAAATTCAAAACGCAATATATTTACTAAAAAAATCAATTTTAATCAACTAAATATAGTCCATTCTGTTCAATGACTTTCTGCCATCTCTCCACGAGCTTCATTATCCCTCTTTCATAGAAGTCCTGAGATCTTTGGTCAAAGAAGTCATCCAAGTGGATCTTGAGGACGTCCAGGAAACTGAAGGTTTTATTATTCAAACTGTTCTGTAGCACCCGGAACAAGTGATTGTCTGATGGTGCAAGGTCCGAACCATACGATGCGCGCACCAAAACATTTCATCAAAGCCGCGATAACTTTTGCCGGGTCATCAGAAAAATATGTGGTCTAGCATTGTTCTGGTGGAACACTACGACTTCTCCGTTCGCCAATTCGGGCCGGTTCTGATCGATTGCTCGCCTTAATTTGGCCAGTTGTGAGCATTACTTGGTCGAATCAATCGTTTTTTTGCGTGGCAGCAGCTCATAATAGACAATTCCTTTCCAATTCCACCAGATATAGAGCATGACCTTCTTCGGGTGTAATCCAGCCTTTGCGACCGTCTGAGCAGCCTCCACGAGCTTCGACCATGATCTTTTTCGACTCACATTGTTGTAGACAATCGACTTTTCATCACCAGTAATCATTCGCTTTGAAAATGGTTCGTTTTGACGGCGTTTGAGCGGCAAATGGCGAGCTGGAATTTGGTCCATTAAATTATTTTCGCTCAGTTGGTGCAGCATCCAAATATCACGCTTGTTTACCAACCCAAGCTTTCGTAAATGTGTCGAAACAGTTGATTGGTCAATGTTTAGGTTATGTCCGATCTCTGTAATCGTCAAATGCCGGTCGAAGTCGATTCCTTCGAACATTTCCCCTATACACATACATGTCTGAGGGAAAAAGAGTTTGGCCAAAGAAATCGGACATAGAGTTTAGAAAAATGTATATTCTAGAAATTTCGTTTTATGGCTGCTTCCGGTCGAAAAACCGCGACAAGTGTACCCATACTTCCGGCCGCTGATGTGTTTCCGCGTTCTTCCCTCCGTTACGATCGTTTTTAGAGCTTCGTTCTCCCCGAATTCACTAATGAGACCAACTGACACCGCGGACAATCATTAAATAAGAAAAATAAAAAAACAAAAAGCAAACTAAACACGTGCCGCGTCGAGAGAATCGCGAGGCAATCGAACGAAATTCGTAATTCTGTTACGCGCACGGCGCCGAGACAACCTGCGTGTACGAATATAATTTCAACCGACCACCGCATATGGTCCGGACGATTGAGCATCGGAAAGCAATTATCGTTATTGTACTACGACACGCGTGTACGTGAATTATCCGTGCAACGTGCGTACGATCCGAGCTAAACTCGCGGACTGATCGCAATCATGTGAACCAATCACATCTGCAAACACGTGTCTACCGATAGCCCGATACGTTTTTTTCAAATTTGCCGCTTGCCAACATACAAAAGGGCTTCGCGTCGATTCTGCTTATCTTTTTTTCCAAATCTCATACCGATCTTTTCAATCGATCAAATCCTTAACATCATCTTCCTCGTATCTCTTCTCTCCTACCGATCTCTTCGATCGCCCACATTTTCATTATCACCGTCCTCTTCTCTTCTTTCATACAGATCTTTTCGATCGCCCACATTCTTATTATCACCTTCCCCTTCTCGTCTTTCATACCGATCTTTTCGATCGCCCACATCCTCAATATCGTCTTCCCCTTCTCTCCTTTCATACCGATCGTTTTGATCGCCCACATTCTCATTATAATATTCCTCTTTTCTTCTTTATACCGATATTTTCGATCGCCAATATTCTCACTATCGTCTTCCTCTTCTCTCCTTTCATATCGATATTTTCGATCGCCCACATTCTCAATATCATATTTCTCTTCTCTTCTTTCATACCGATCTTTTCGATCGCCCACATCCTCAATATCGTCTTCCTCTTCTCTTCTTTCATGCCGATCTTTTCGATTGCACACGTTTTCAATATCGTCTCCCTCTTCTCTCCTTTCATACCGATCTTTTCGATTGCCCACATTCTCAATATCATTTTCTTCTTCTCTTCTTTTGTACTGATCTTTTCGATCGCTCACATTCTCGATATCATTTTCCTGTTCTCTTCTTTTATATCGAAGTTTTCAATCTCCCCCATTCTCAATATGATTTTTCTCTTCTCTTCTTTCATGGAAAGAACATCGGTATAAAATATACCGATGTCTCGATCGCCCACATTCTCAATATCACCTTCCTGTTTTCTTATTTTATATCGAAGTTTTCAATCGCTCCCATTCCCAACATGATTTTTCTCTCCTCTTCTTTCATACCGATCTTTTTAACCGCCGGAATTCTTGATATCTGCTCCTCTTCTTCTTTCCTTCTCACTATTTATTTTCTGCTGCCGTCATTTTTTGACGGCACGTGCCACAAGATCCTCGTCATCATGTCAAGAATCGAAACAATGGCACCTGAGGGAACATTTGCGCATGTTCGACATGGTGGATCATTGATTCTTGCGAAGGTTGCAGTTGTCCGAATGTCGCATCGACAGAAGATATCGAACGTAACAAACCTTACAACTGCCCCGAGGGAAGAAAGAGCAGTAGGGGAAAGAATGATCAGAATGGGAATTCGGTGTGAATTAAGACACGTGCCCCCTCTCTTTCCCTTTTCTCCCTCTCTCTCTTTTTACACACACCCACACACATAGATATATATATATATATTCATATATCCGTGTGCTATTCCTATTTTCGTGGGGGTGACTGATGTGAGTAGGGGGTGACTCCCTAAGCTTTAGGTAACATGTATACAGGCTGTTTAGTTATTAAGTCACCCCGGGGGCTCCAAGGGGTTGTGGCAATACCCCTCTCCCTTTCTCTCTCTCTCGTCCATCCTGATTTCCCTTTGCACCCCTTACCACAGGCTCTCCAGGAACACAGGCATCCAGAAAAACCATTCCTTGCAATCACCGTCCCAATCCTATCCACCCGTGATAACCATTCGAACAATGTTTAGCCGCAAACAAAATGAAAGCCAAAAGAGACAAAAGGCAAAAAAATCAAGAGCCGAAATGTTCCAGGTGGTGTACGAATCGATGCGAGAAATCGGGGCTGGTGAGGAACTGTTGCTGGGTCTCCGAGAGCCGCTTCAGCTCCAGGACATGCTCGGCGAGAACACGACCGAGGACAGGAGTGATCGAGAGACCAGTAAGTCAGTTGAAAATCGGAACATGTATATAAAAAAAAAACAAAAACACGCATACCGTGAAGGATCTTGCGTATACGGCAAAGTTAAGGTCGGTGTACGCGCACGTGCGCGACTACGACGACCCTTTTCCGCGCCCTCTCCCCCTCTCTCTCTCTTTTCTCTCTCCCCCCCCCCCCCCCCCTCTATCTTCTTCACGATCACCCATATGACTTGGCTCCGATACGCATCGAATTCACTTATATATACTCATACATATACACTTACCCATATAATGTGTAGCGTCGTGCGGTGGCTCGTGTGCATACGATTAGCAACTGGGGTGAGTACGGGGCAGGTGACTCGCCGAACACCGCTTCTGTTATACCAATTTTCTACGCGCACACACACACACACACGGTCATGTATGTGTGCTTACGTCTATATATAATGAAACCTCGTTTATACGTTTCACACGTATACGTTTTTATCATTGATACGTCAAATTTCTCTGGCTCCGGCAGATTCCGCTTATAACGAATGTGATGAAGTTTCATTTCTACGTTCTTCACTTATGCGTTTTTCGCACTTATACGTTAGTATGAGCTTTTACCCGCGTGAAATTTGCCTTATAGCAACTTCGCTAGACGTTGCACCCATTATTAGGGGTTGTTTACAAAAATCCTAAATTATGGGTTTTTTAATTTTTTTTTCTTGTAGAATATTTATACCGAGATTCAAGTTGAAGGAATACAATTTTCCGTACAAACTTTTACATCCCATTTCATCCTTTTAGGGGTTGGTTTTCGGAAAAATCGTTTCTTAGTGCACTTCTACACTGATAGAAAAATTCTTTTGATATTAACTAGATGCGTCTATTTAATTTTTTTAAATTTGACTAGATAACTAGATTTTTCGTGAAATCAAATTTTTCCAATTGCATTCTATTATTGAAATTGTTTATTTTAAATATATTTCTTTATTCAAATTAAGATCTATTTAATATCGTCTAATAACTAAATATCTTATTTATTCCTAATAAATCTGTGATTTGGTTTCATCTGGTAGTTTAAGACAAAACAGACAGACGGAAAAATGCTACACGATTCAGTCTCTCAAAAATCTCATGGCTTTGTTTTCATTACAAGACTGTTGTAACATTCTGCAATTGAGTAAAAGGGACAACAGTCTTTCTATACATAAATAGTCGCGCCTGTTAATAAAAAGCAGGACTCTACTTTTATTTTTCCCAAATAACAGCCTTGTTAGTGAAAAAGAAGAAAAATAATTTCACTTTTTTTCACCGCACTTTGATGTCACGAACCTATATTCCTTTCTGGTATTCATGCGATAATTCATATTTAATTTTTATTTATTTAATTTGAATATATTTAATATTTAATAAGCATAGCTTAAACAAAAAAAATTGAATAAATTTGAAATAAATAGAATCGTAGCAGGCTGTGAGACAAGAAAAAAACCTATTTAATTTAAATAGATCCTATTAACATTTTTTTTTTGCAGTGCAGTCAGTCTGCAACCGAACTCCCTTATACGTATAGAATTAATTTCATTCCCCAGCGTTCGTTTCTTGGTTCGTTTTTTTTCTCAGTTACACGTTAATCAGTGTTCTATGACACAGAAAAAAACAGGAAAGTATAAAACAATTTTTACAACCCGTCCCGTGCAGAAATTTGTTGGTGAGTCTCCAGATACCACTACATCCCTATAGGGATTTGATAGGGACGCCCCACGTAGGGAGTCCACATTAGAATCCAAGTGGATTTCGTGCTATTTCCCAATTGTCATCGTTTGAGGATTTTTTATTTGAAATTCTCAACTCAAATTTGTTGGATCTCGAAAAAAAATTATCCTTTCATGATCCAGTGCACAAGTTATGTTGTACCCCACCCGTTGTACCCCACCCGTGGGGCACAACGAGCCAATCCGAAAATTTTTATCGAACCCATTATTTTAGAATTTTTAATCTTTTTGCAAAAAATATGGTAGCTTTATTATACGCCCAAAGGTCTATAAAATCGGTTATGACCGTTTTTTTCTTCTAATCAGACTACTTTGGTAAGTGTAAAAATTCGATAGAAAAAAAGTGACACACTGTGCCCCACCTTCTCCTACGCCATACTTGCTGTATACCTTGAAAAAACGTATAACTGAAGTTTCACTGTATATTGCTTGGATGAGATCGGGAGCCACGATGAAGGTGGCTAGAGGGTTAATCGTACGACTCGTGAAAGCTGAACTATCCACCCTCTACTCATATATATATATTTATATACATGAACGGATGTATGACGGACCATAAGTTAAGGTCACGGGCTCGTGATTCCGGCGTGATTCACCTGGTCGACCGTTGAGTAATTTTTTCAACCCTCCGTAAGCGCTCCAGTGAGGGGGTGGAACGTGCGCACACTGATTATCTATCGAAGTCAACGTACGAAGGCTCGCAACGGGCTTGCATCGTTATATATATATATATATATATATATATATATACATACAATTGTTTGTAACTACGAGAGACTTCGATTGACTCGAGCACATATGCAACGCGTGAGCACACGCCCGCCGCGTGTTTTCTGTGCCATCGCAAAGTCTCGCTGTCACCATCGGTCACATTTTTCCTATCTGAATCAGTGTATTTTTCACACACACACACACACACACATATATATATATATATATATATACACGATGATGTAGGATAATTATCGTCCCGAGTCACGTCGCATTATTACGCATTCGAGGGGAAACGCCAAAAAAAAAATACAACGTTCTCCACACGCCGGAACAATCGAGATACGACGCACGGGATCTATTAATTCGGACTCGTTCGAGCCGCAAAGCAATGCGAAGGTTAACCCCTCGTATATGAATTTAACCTCGGGATTGCGATCCCGTGAGTTTGGGCTCACGCTGAAAATCGTGAGCCCAAACTCACGGGAAAGCAGGGCCATCGAGATCTACGAATGGTAGCATTTACTTTTTTGAGATGTACCGGCAAAGTTACTCAGTGGAAACGAATGTCAATGTTATCTGGGTTGCTAAAGCTCTTTTTCTATATTGAGTTCTCATTTTTTTATTTTTATTAATATACATTTATGCAATTTTATTTAAACTTCATTTAAATTAATAGTACGTTGTGTACCAAGGAGACAAAGTGGGTAAAAGTCCTTGTCTCCGCGGTGCACACGATTATTTATATACCAAAACCATGTTTTCCGAGATTTTGCAATGTGAAATATATGTGGCTGCAACCATGTGCCGTAGCTGTGTTGCGTACGTAAGGTGTATCGGACATGAAATGTGTATTGCACGCGCGTCGAGAGGGGCGGAGGGGGCGGAGCCTCCCCCCCGTGGACACTAAAAGTAATTTTGAAATGCATCACCAAATTTTAACATACTATGTTATTAATAATTTTGCTTAATTCGTTGAATTACGCTACGACGATTGATTCAGATGACAATTTCGTTTTATGTCGCTTGTCATAAATGCGTCGTACGTTGAGTTATAGAGGTCTTTCGATTTGGACGGCAATATTTCGTGTGTCGTTTTTGTCGCGGCTTCTTTTAGATCTGGTGGCGTGCATTCGAGCCATTCATCGCTACTATGTTTTTCCGCATCACTCATTGTTTGTTTAATTTTGTTATTAATTATGTATTTCGCGGCGAGATCGACGATGCTTTATCGCGGTGTCACGTAAAAGTGAGGTTGTGTTACTTCTCGCAAATAACGCCGCAACGTACGTAATAATTCCTCGACCTAACGACTGACGGCAGCACTTGACGGCCGACTGTGGGAACGCGCCGAAAATCCCTACAGCATTATATCCGTTGAACGTATGCTTTTAGGTTCGATAGTCGCGTCTAGAGATTTTCGGCGTGTTCTTACACGACAGCTGTTCTACAGGGACGTTTCTCAATATTTAAATACCGGTACGTAAAATACCCCTTTTACGTACCGTTTACACGCAAGAAAAAGCGAGGAAAACATGGTTGTTGGTATATAAAGATATTTTATTATCGAAATGTATATTAAGAACATTTGTATTAATATATATTATATATATATATAAATTTATTTATATATAAAATAAAATATATATACTGATAAAATGCAACAATCCTTGGTCTTCATTAGTATTCATTTTTTGACAAGCCGTCCAATTTAGTCTCGCTGAATTTAATCTCTACGTTCTCTGTCTTGCCGTAACTTCCGCTATGTATATATATATGTATATGTACGTACGTATGGTCGAGCTGAAGTTTTCGCATTGTCCGTAACGTTATATACAATGGTGTTGAGCGGGGGAGGTATAAATTCGACAGCCAGATGTCGCGGTAATTAAAACAGAGATTATCGTCGAAGTTGAATCTCGCCTCGAGGCAGTTTCGACGTCGTTGCTTCGCGAGACCTCTCCGGAGCACAAGCAGCGTGGCCGATCGAGGTTTTTCAATCTGTTCCTCTCGACAGTTTTACTCTACTGTAAGGTTATCATTGCGCCTTGGAAATAATTTTTTCTCCCCCCCCCCCCCCCTCTCTTTCTGTATTTAGGGATCATCGAAGCTGATTACTTTATATGCATAAATAATGACATCGATGAAATTTTACGTTTTTTTTCTATTTTACCGTTTGTGTTCAGAAATAGCCGTTTTGTAAAAGCGAATATGGTGGAATTAATTGACGTAAAATTTACGATGTTGCGAAGACCTGAAAAATTATACGCTTGTTGGCTATGAATAAATAAAACATATTTATAGTGACACATGTCCGCGATGTTCGTAACTGTCAAACTGGGAAATCGTTGGACCCCTTATCGGCGGTTAAGGGGCCCAAAAACGATACGTACATTGTATCATTTATTTCGATCAACATGTGTTACATTAGAGTCACGTGATAGAGAGAGAGAGAGAGAGAGAGAGAGAGAGAGAGAGCGAGAGAGAGAGAGAAAGAGAGAGAGCGAGAGAGGGAGGGAGCGAGCTTCTAAAGGGAGAGTCAAGCTGTGCCGGAAGTGTTGCACTCAAGCAGTTCCGGTTAAATGTTTGCGCATATAATTATACGGAAGTCTCTCTGTGATGGTCCCGGCGTATATGCACTCTATACAGGGTGTCCCAGGACGGAATGTTGTCCCTGAAGTGGGGGGGTTGGGGGTGAAATTCTGAGTCGATTGATATAAGCATGTATGGTTCGCAGATCAACCCCTGAATTATTATTAATTTTTAAAGACGGGCCAATCAGGCACGCCCGATGAGCGGGCTTACGTCGGTGAGCGCCTGATTGGCCCGTCTTTAAAAATTAATAATAATTCAGGGGTTGATCTGGGAACCATACATGCTTATATCAATCGACTCAGAATTTCAACCGCCAACCCCCCATTACAGAGATGACATTCCGTCTTGGGACACCCTGTATATTATCGAAACGAATATTCTCGGAGTTTTGCTAGACTTCATGCCGCCCCCTTGGCGTCGGAAAATTCAAACGAATCTCGGAACAATTCTCAACTGAATATTCGAAATGCTCGATTTTCTAAAAAAAAAAAAGGAAAAAGAATTACCGAGATAGACACGAGTAATTTTTTTTCTTTCAATTAACACTTGGCATGGCAATTTATTTTTTTCCAAATTATAATTTCACATGGCAATTTTATGGTTACTTGATACGGAATATAATTTTTCGGCGAATTGAAATTTCTTAAATCACTACCCGACTCATTTCGAAACAACTGTACTCGAAATAAACAATTATTTCTAACAAATGTCCACCGGAAATGACGGTTTAAAAATGGCTAACCGAAATGATAAATTCTCTTGAAGTTTGTCGCGTTGGGATTCAACTAAAATTCTTTTTTGTATTTTTATTTCTTTCTTTTCATTAGTTCAAAAAAAATTTTTTGCAAATGCAGATTATAGATTTATAACTGTATTTTCATAGCTAAGATTTGCTGAAATAAATTGGACCAAATGAAAGATGCTAATTCTCGTTGCATTCCAACGATGCAAGCTTCAACATCGTAATGAAAAATGATTTTCAAAAATCACCACGTATCGATTATCGCCCGTACCTTCAGAATTTGTACTCTTCTTTCTTGGCGCCCGGACTTTCCGCTGACCCTTCGAAAAACGCGCCACTCCAATATCGAAAATATAACACAAAAAAAAAATCATTTCATTACCTCGCGTCGCGTACACTCAAAACTAAAACCGCTCGGCCGAGTTAGATCGGTATGTTCCGTGCATGTTTTTTTTTCCTCTCGTTATTCGATCTAGGTTTGAAAAAAAAAGTGCCCTGGAGGATTCTTCAGTAAAATCCACGACTCGAAGGGCAGCGTCGTCGGGAGCCCTTTCGACCTCGATTGCAAAAGGGCTGAGAGAGCACACGCAGGACTATATAGTATAGGAGAGTCGTGCTCGGCATACTTTCTCTACGTTGCTGTGTCGAGAGTCGAGAGAGAACCCCCGAGCGAGTTCGTGATTCTCCGCAAGGCAACGGGGCCAAAATGAAGTAGCACTTTTATGGGGCACTTTTAGTGGCGAAACTTACCGTCGCAATTAAGCCCGTCCTATATACATATATATAAATATATATTCTTATATACGATGTATATATATGTTATGTATACGCTATGGCCGAGGGTAATGTTAATTTCTCAAAATTAATTAAGAGACGAAGTTCCGAGGTACAAAATCGCGTTGTCGCTCTATACATCGGCGAATGGCAAAACGGCAAGAGGACGCCGCGACGTGGCGCGATATGACGTACGAACGAGACGAGACGAAGGACCAGTTTTCCCAAGCGTTACGCTTTCGTGGGAGGTATTTTTTTTTTTGTCACTTCTATTTCATCCATGATCGCGTAAATTTCACTCCGGCACTTTATAATTCACATCCGAAATACCAAGCAACGATCAAAATATATCGTCATTTTTCCAAGCTTTCCCAAAATATTGCTTATCTTAAGGGCTTACATACACCTGAGACGGCTAAAAGTAAGGTTATGTTTAAGAATTTTTTTTGTATATAAAACTGAATTTTATTGAACAACCATGATATACATTTTAAAGTATGACATTTTATCTAAATTGTGTGAAAATTTGGTTAAAAAATTTCAAACGGTAAAAAAGTAACAGTCGTTTTCCTGGGACGTGTTTTTGTTGACAGCGTTTGCGGTACCAGACGTGCCTCTGCCATTTTTTATCTAAAAAAAAAATATTTGTTTCTTAAAGTAGATAGATAAAACTAGTACTTATCGAGCCGGAATTTAAAAATTTAATTTTTTCGGGTCACGGCAATCACTGGAATAAAACAGGCGATTTTTCGCCTCAAAATTGTTCAGTACTTATGATGAAAATAAAACTATGCCAGGTATCGAAAAAACGGCTCGATAAGTACTAGATTATTGTGTGAAGCATAAATGTGCAAAACTTGATCCCGATCGGTCCAGTAGTTGCGAAGATATTTCTGGTACCGATTTTGAAAACACTGTTTCGAGTAAAACGCATTTAAAGTTTTGAGTACACTTTACACTGAAATAACTGGTTTATTTTAAACTTACATGAAATCGTCGAATCCTGGGCCAAATGACGGATCTTCCTTAGATGTTGACGTTTCCATTAGATCTTTTTTTTTTTGTTGTGTCAACCTCATTCATAGTCAAACTCATAGTCAAACAGATAACAAAGGCCGCGTCTACTTGCACCCCAACCGTTAGTCGTAGCTCACCCGGTCAGTTGCAAAACGCTGTAACTTCGTCATTACTGCGAATTTCCTTATGAAATTTTCAGGGTAGACACTCAAAGGGCAATACTTTCGGATGAGCACCTTTTTGAAAAATCGATCTTTTTGACCTACCCAGATGTATATAAGCCCTTAATGATAATTTTAAAAAAATTGAAAAATTAATCCAGAAAAAAATCGCGTTACATGCTGCAGTTGCAAGGTCGCATCACGCCTGCGATTATTTTTTACCAACCCTTTTGCGACGCTGGGGGCTGGCGCATCTGCGCCGGCGACGAAGCTCTTCCAATTCTAAACGGATCATTCTTTTTTTTTCTTCTTATTTTCCTTTATTCAACCAGACACCCGTTGCAATACGAATAAGCGAGGGAGAGTCAGAAAAATCTACTTAATAGAGCACACGCCTACGGGTGGGGTGTTCGAAACACACAGCTTCACGTCCACCGGTAGCATTTAAATTCAATGGCTTAGCCTCTGCATCGCAAAGATATACACATATATAATATTAGGTCTATGCATAATTCCGTAGCGAAAATCCTGTAAATTTCAAACGCAAAATATTTACGAAAAAAAGAGATTTCAATCAACTATGTTCCATTCTGTTCAATGACTTTCTGCCATCTCATAACATACAAACATATTATACGTAAGAACGTTTGAGTAATTTTTACAGGTAAAAAAACCGAGCAGTTAAAAATAATTGATTTCCGTTGCGTTCGAACGATACAAACGTCAACATCATGGTAAAAAGACATTGTAACCAAATTTTTATTAGGGTAAGGTGGTATAGGAGTACGCACCTAAGCTTCAAAGCGGTGAAAAAAAATAAACAAATACATTTTACGAATGAGTTTTTTTTAATTGAAAGAATATCTAGCATTCTAATTAAATTATAAGCGACAATTAGGAATCTTAATTTGCTTTAATAACAAAGTAAAAAACTACAAAAAGGGATTTGCGAACTCTTGGACATACGGACGGTTGAGAGTACGCACGCGGGTCGATAAGAGTGCGCAAAGCTCAATCGACACATAAACCGCATATAAAGTTGCCCACATTTGTATGAGAGTTGGGGAGCTGGAGAACTGGCGAGCTGGAGAGCTGGAGAGCTGGAGAGAGAGAGAGAGATAGTTGAAGAGTTGGAGAGATGGAGGGTTGGAGAGTTCGTGAAGTTCGTGAAGTTCGACACTTCGTATCTCCCCGGAGATGTAGCTGGTGTGGATCTCTTCAGCCTCTTACGAAGAGTGGCTTCAGTCGCATCCAATGAACGTGCGACCGCCCTTCTAGATTCACCATCATTAACTCGCTTCCTTGCATTTTCAAGATCCGTAATTGACCATAGACTTCGGTCGGTAGTCCGATTCCTTCGGGACATGCTGAAAGTAAAAAAAAAACATAATCTTTAACAACAGTCGTATAAGAGTACGCGCGTACTCTTACACACCTAAGCACTGCGAAGGTTATACGCCCTGCACATTTTTAACAAACATGACTGTTACTGCCATTTATTGATGAGATGCGAAATTTCTTTCATTTTGAACAATAACCTTAGTAAAGCGGCGTACGAAATTAATAGTTGTTTTTGAAGAAAGTAAATTGTATTTCGTGCTTGTAATGCTTTGAAAATGTCAAAAATAAATAAAAAATTGCAACCAAAACTTCAAACTTACCTAGCCTCTCCGTTTTATACCTCTTTGGATTTTTTTTTCTTATCACAAACACTTACCCTTTCAGGCGATCCAAACACAACAAAAGTTAGCTTCCATTAGCTAACTGTTTCGTCCGTAACGTAACTGCGTACTCTTATCGTCTGCCTACCCTACTCTTCGGCTCACCAACCATTGGCAATTTAAGCTGGTCCTTTCTTTACGGATTTTCGAAACTGAGCATTTTTCATAAATAAATACGCGAGTGATTATACATTTTTTTAAAATTATTTTTAATCGTAAAAATCTTCTACCTAGTAGTTCAAGTAAAAATTTCCAATTTTCACAATCTCATCTCCGTGTACGACGGCAGCCGTCAGCACAAAAAAGCAAAAAAACAAAAAAGACAGTCTTGGTGCGGTGAGTTTTTGGGCAAACCGCACGCGACAATCGTGATAAAAAAAAATAAGGGCGTACGTGCAACTGGCAGGGATAGTTAGCGTGAATTATGATGGCAATTTTCCGCAGTGACATTTTTTTTTCTCTCGACTTTCAGTCTGTGCTTCTGCTATTTTTTTTTATCTATCCATCCCTTTCCCGTACGACACATCTCTATTAGGGTTTCGATAATTTATGACTCGCATTGTCGATTAACACGCGCGTAACACGAGGTCAAACTGAGGGAAAAAAATGTATGTACGTGCGCGTCTATATATATATATATATATATAATGTAATATGGGACAAAAAGGGGTACTGCACAAAAGGGCACGCGACACTTTTTTGGGGGGAGGAGCGAGGCGGGCTCGTGCTTATGTACGCATTTTACTAGAGCGCGGCACTATTAGCCTGATCGGATCCCGCGCCTATATATATATATATGTGTATCTACAACCCTATCTGATTTATCGCATATCTCGACCTAATGATCCGTCTATATATGCCTGACATTTGGATCGCAGGCCCGATCTTCCGTCGTCGAAAATCGTGGGGCATATATGCCTGGAGAAAAATTGGGAGTGTCGATGTCCCGAAACGATGATGCAGCATGGGAACGAAAACGGGCCGAAACGTGATATCGAAAAAAAAATCTTCAATGCAGTGCCGTTTGAAAATTGGGCCAAATTATCCCTTAAATCAAGAAAGAGTACCAAAAAATTCTGATATCAATTTTGGACCACTTCAAAAAAGAACATAATTCGTGATGAAGCGTGATATTGGCGGAAAAAAGTCCTCAATGCAGTGAAAAGTGGTCCAAATTATCCGCTGAATTAAAGAAGAGTAAACAAATAATCAAAAGATTCTATCAATCGTGAACTGTACTAGAAAAATGACTCAGTTTGGATAAATTCGTCTTTGAGGAAAAAATTGAATATTGGCGATGCCGAAACGACGTTGCAATATGGGAATGAATTTGAAGCGAAACGTAATATCGAAGAAAAAAAATTTAATACAGTGCTATTTGCAAATTGGTCCAAATTATCCCTCAAATTAGGCAAGAATAAAAAGAGAATGAAAAGATTCAATCAATCGTGGACTACCCTTAAAAAAAATGATTCGACCTGGATAAATCTGTCATTGGGAATCCGAATGATTTATTGGAAAATGGAATATTAGATTCTTTTAACAATCATTTATTTCGTCAATCTAACGAAAACTCGGAATAATCAAATATTTCAGTGTTTCGGTGGCCACCTGTAAATAAACGATTTTGTTGATACAAGTGATTTTTTTTCCTCTGTATAAATAGAACATGACTTTTTTACGAAAAAAACGATGCTCTATTATTAAAAAAAAAAATGGCAACATTATTTTCATTGTTTTTTAGACAGTTAATTTATTGCCTGATTAATGTTATCCGTCCATTATCAATTGCAGAACGTTTTCTTACCCGAATTATTCGACCCGTCGATTATTTATTGCAGGACTTTTGTAAATTGATAAAAAAAAACAAATTAGGACAAAGCACTTAGTTGTTTTGTTTGGAATATTCGTATTTATTGGTGATATTATTTGACCCGTGGATTATTTATTGCAGAACGTTCGTAAGTCGGGTCCTGTAGTGAAGAGGGTGGTTGGGGGATGTCTAAATGCACGAGTGTATAAGTCACTATTACGTAAAACGATGCTATCCCGACGCGAAACTCAACGCGCGTCACGGAAACATTGATTTCCGTTACTTTTTCCCATGCCAACCGCCAACTGACTTGGCAGGGGGTGTCGAGAGTCAACGGTGTGGATCCCACCTGTTGACTTTCCGCAACGTGACTCCCCGCGTGATGCACGTATACGCGTAGATATACGTGAAGAGGTGGGGAAGAGGGGAAAGGCTCTTTTCGACCTCTTATTAGGAGCTCCGATTAACATAATACCACCAGCAGACTTTTCACTACTGTTCTTGACGTGTGCTCCCAGCTAGAAACGCGTTTATTCAATTTTCTTCGTACGTACCGAAAATTTCCCACACTTGCGACTGAGACGAAGGCCAGAAAAAAAAATGTTAACAATTTTGTAAGAAAACAGACCGTAGGTGAACGTATATTCCTATGTGGAAAATCTTCATACAACCCGATGGAGTTTACCGAGAAGAAATAAGGTTTTTTTTTGTTATTAGAGGAAAATTGATATAATATTATTTCGACTTTTTTTCGTGGCTGTAGAGTTTTTGTCTACTAACTTTTGATATTGTGGAAATACTTTGCGGTTTTTGGGTATTTAATATTTATCTATTATGTTATGCGTATTGGATTTGAGAATACTTTGGGATTTTTAGATGAATTTATAAATATTTATTTCTTATATTTATATTATAAATATAATGTTAATTATATTTATAATATTATATCTTCCACAAATACTTGCTCGGCTGTAATTATCATTGATACATTGGCATGAGAGTGGGATATAAAAAGCGCAAAACGTTGTATAATGAGAAATTGGTGAATAAATATTTGTACATTGATAAAGATGAATATATTCGATGAAGACTGATTTAGGATTCTGTAAATTATTTTATAAATATTATCCGATTCATAATGTTGATATTTATATATTTAAAATGTCATAAATTGTGAACATTATATCAAAATATAAAAGTTTATAGATATTATATTAATAATATAAATATTTATAAATATTATATTCATGATATTAATATTTCGATCTATTAATTAGACGTTTCTAAATGTCTAATTAATTATGCATTGCAGAATATTTTATGAATATTATTAGGCTTATAATATTCATATTCATAAATATTAAATTAAAAATATAAATACGTATAAACATGTTCCCTGTGCTTTTAAAATTCACAAATCTTACATTGATAATATGAATATTATATGTATGATATCAATATTCATAAATATTTTATTCGTGGTATTGACATTTCTACATTTTTAATCAATGATATATCTGTTTATGTAAATGTTAAATTAATGAATAAGCTAAATGTTTGAGAAATTAATATTTCTAAATATCATCGGAATTCGGTTAACGTAACATTAAATTTGTTACGTGTACTCCAAACTGGTAGGATCTTTCAACGTTTTTTCACACGCTCTCGCGTGGAAATAACGAAAAAGAAAAAAGTGATGCATAGGAAGTTCTCGCGACAGAGAGCGAAGTTATGCGACGTGAAGAACTCGACCGCATCCTTCATTGTCTAAATTCCCGACGTACGGCTACGAATTAGTCCTGGATATAAAGAAACCCTTAACGGGTGCATTTCTGCTACGCAGGGGGTAGCGAGAAAGCGAGGGTGGGCAGGGGAGGGGGGGGGGGGGGCACGTCGCTACAAAAAGAGGGCGTCGCTGGTGGTAGCACGAAGCCTTCAACGGGAGAGTTTTGT
The DNA here is from genome assembly GCA_963932345.1 of Ophion ventricosus. Classification (NCBI taxonomy): domain Eukaryota; kingdom Metazoa; phylum Arthropoda; class Insecta; order Hymenoptera; family Ichneumonidae; genus Ophion; species Ophion ventricosus. Next base: position 25,427,673 of record OZ010716.1, read on the forward strand.
GCCCGGTTCCCATGAAGGTCCGTTGGGGGTGCCCATCGAACGACGGGGCCAAGCCATATGGCTCCGACAAGTGTATGGCACATAGAAGATTTAAATAACCGTCGAGAGATCTCTCCCGCGTTTAAACCGCTTCGTTAAAAAGCCCTTTGAGCCCTCCCATAACCAAAACTCGCGCAATCTGTAACAGCCAATAATAAACATTTACAATTTTAGGCAATAACCCCCTAACGATTTTTTCTTCCATTTTTTCAATGAAGCATAATCATCTTGGGCCTCTCGATACTTTTTATTTCTTATCTACGACATTTTTGCAACGTATTTTTTTACTGCCCAATATGCCGAGAGAACTTTGTTATTTATTTTTTAATGGAAAAATTGTAAATATCTCAATTTAAATTCAGTGAGAACATTTTTTAGTCTAATTAAAAGCGTAGACGACGATTGAAAATTTAACAGATATCATTGTTACGAAAAAACGAATGGCAAATAAATGGGCAACAATATTTTTCGATATATCTAGAATTTTTTAGACGTAATTAAAAATTAAATCAGTCGAAAATTTATTCGTCAACGTTAGCATTTATTAATTTCATAAGGCTGAAGATATTTTATTCACAAAGGCTGAATTAATAAACAGCAATGGCAAGTCAATTTTCAGATGATCACTCACTTTTTCGTTCACTCGAAATAAAACTCCGTTAATATCTCCGTCAATAAACAGGGATGGCAAGCAAATTTTCATTCTACCGTCTACACTGACAGAAAAATTCTTTTGATATTAACTAGATGTATCTATTGGATTGTTTTTCAATTTGAATTAACTAGATTTTTCGTGAAAAGTCTTTCTATACATTAATAGTCGTGCCTATTAATAAATGGCAAGACGATACCTTTCTTTTTTTCCCAAATAACAGCCTTGTTAGTGAAAAAAAAAGAAAAATAATTTAACTTTTTTTCACCGCACTTTTATGTCATGAAACTATCTTCCTTTCTCATATTAATTTGAATATATTTAATATTTAAAAAGAATAACTTGAGCAAATTTTAAAAAATATTTAAAGAGCCAAGGAAAAAACCTATTTGGTTTAAATAGAGCCAATTTAAATTAATTTTTTATTTTTTGCAGTGTACTTTATACTTCACCTGCTTACTGAATTTGATTAAATTTACTAAAGTTCACGAAAAAAAAAAATGAAAATAAAACTTCTGTTCGAGCCACGACAGCGCCAATAAAATTCGCATCGTTGGAAGTCAACGAAATAATATTTTTTCCACCATCTCCCAAATTTTTCATCAGCTCAATTCTACGAAAATCCCCCAAACGTTTTTAATCCCCATTACATCCTCATTAATCGACAATCTGCATTCGCAAACAAAAATTGAATAATAATAAAAGCAAGAAAAAAAAGTGAAAAAAATACCTTACGTTGCAATAACGCAAAAGCTAAAAACCCATCCATATTTTTCGCTCGACAGTAACACGAAATTTACACCATATCGATTTTTATCATCATTATTATTATTTTGTCATCAACGCTTTATTAACCCATTTGGCAGAATATCGGCCACGGGGGCGTAAACTCGTAAATACTCGTGACAAACTTGAGAAACAGTTCGCGTATAACACGTCACCGAGGCGTCAAGACGGCATGATGCATTATTCGAGACGTTGCCATCATTGTGTATGGCAACATCGAGCGCCCTGTCACCACGAATATTAAGAGGATCGTGAGACCTGGTGGGGGATAGAGTACGCGATGTATGAACAATAAATCGCGTTTTACCGCTTCAACCCCTCTTGTATCTCTCACGGAATAGCGCGAAGGGGGGGGGGGGTGTGGGGGAGGGATCGCGGTTGACCCCTGGTTTTACCTGAAACACCAGCTCGTGACATTTCGGACGAGTCTTCGAGTTTGCGGGGGTGAATCGGTCGTGCAACAAGAAGGGTCGCTCGCTCACCCACCATTGGCCGAGTCAACATCCCCCGTTTACCAATAGGAAGCACTTCCGGTCACTCTACGAGCTCGTTGCATTTTGTGTCATAAGAACCTCACCACTGCGAGACAACAACTGGGCCATCATTTTAGTTACCATTGTATCACCGGATTGCTTCCGCGTCGGATCGTCCTTCATCCTCTTTCGCTCAGTGATCGAAAAAAAAAAAACGCATTTGTTGTTGTCGAGTACACGAGTGTGTCGGAAATATTTTGACTCAATTATAGATCGTTACTTCTTCAGGTACTTGAATCGCGAACAATTGTTCATTGTTCTTTCAATTATTCCGGCTTGTTTGGGTTTGTTTGGGGTTAGTCGTGGTTTGTCGTTCTTTGAGCCTTGATTGTTCTGGGTTGTTTGGGCTTCTTTGGGTTTAGGTGTGAATTGTTCTTCGAGCTTCCGGATGCTTTGTGATCGTCTGAGTTTGTTTGGGTTTTATGGTGGTTCATCATTTTCTTATCTGCCGATGATTTTTTTGGTTTAGGTTTAATCGCGAATAATAATTCTTTGATCGACGAGTACTCTTTGATTGTTTGGGTTTGTTTGGGTTTAATCGCGGATAGGTGTTCTTCAACCATCTGAATATTCCAGGTTGTTTGGGCTTGTTTGGGCTTAGACGTGAATAATTGTTCTTCGAATCTCCGGATGTTTTGTGATTGTCTGGGTTTGTTTGGGTTTGATGATGATTTATCACTTTTCTATCTGCTAATTATTATTTTTTATTGTTTGAGTTTAATCGCGAATAATAATTCTTCGATCGGCCGAATACTCCTTGATTATTTCGGTTTGTTTGAGTTTAATCGTGGATAGGTGTACTTCAACCCTCTGATTGTTCCGGGTTGTTTGGGTTTGTTTGGGCTTAGACATGAATAATTGTTCTTCGAATTTCCGGATGTTTTGTGATTGTCTGGGCCTGTTTGGGCTTGATGATGATTTATCATTTTTCTACCTGCTAATTATTATTTTGTATTGTTTAGGTTTAATTGCAAATAATTATTCTTCGATCTGCCGAGCACTCCTTTGTTGTTTGGGTTTGCTTGTGAAGATGCAAAAGCTTAAAGCCAATAATGAAAGGCAAAAGAAAGGGGTTTTCAATGAATACATTTCGAGTTCGAACAATCGCAGAAAAATTAGTGGCGCGTGTGGGAAAGTTGTCAAAATTTATGAAACATTAACAAGCCTCGCAAGAGACCACTGTGCAATTTTTTAATCTTTTTTTTTTTAATATAAATAGTCATCGATACAAATTAAAATAATCGACGCGAAAATTAATAAATATTTAACGCAAAAAATATAAGTTATCAGGTGTCTTCTTCGTTGACAAAACGAACGATGAAAATTCGAAAAAACGAATACTCAAAAATTTCGAACCTCACTGACAATCGATTTTTTTCCCCTTTACGTTACAGCGTCCCAACACAGCGGAACCGTCGAAGAGGAAGAAGCCGAAGGAGAAATCCGATGTCCGGTATGCGACAGGCCGTTCCATGACCATGAATTGTAAGTCGAAATTTTGACATATATTTCCACCCTTATCAATTTTTTTTACACTTCTTCACTTCTCCCTTCCACCGCACCACATCACACCCTCTTTTTCTTCAATCCCTTCACGACCACCAAAGATCCTCGTAAAGTTCAATTTACATTCATCCATTTCCGACTACATTCATTTCTTCTCGATTGTTCATTGACTACTAGAAATAATCATATTCACAATTTTCTTAAACCGGAGCTCCCGAACGAATTATCAGAAAAGCATCAGAATTTATAAAACTATTATGCGAATTATTATCAACAATTGAATATTATTCGAATGATTGTCCAAATTTGAATATTATCAGAATTATTATTTAAAAAAAAACAATAAAAAAAATCGACGAGAACTCGCGTTTGTCGGGAAGCTCGTTGGCAAAGCTCTCATAAATGATTCACGCGTACATTCTGTCCATGCGATTTGCAATCTGATAGTTAAAGGATTACGTGCACTCGAATGGGGTTGATTGCGCTTTCCCTCGATGTAAAAATCCCCCCCCCCCCCCCCCCTCCTACTTGACTTGATACGGCGTTGACGAGTCATGTTTTTTACACACCCACACCCGCATATATATATATATATATATATATATATATATATATATATATAGGCAATCCACGGGGTGTAATATAGCGATAGATGGAGAAGATATCGAGGCCTCGCGATACTCCGCGCTCAATTATTAATTGACCGGTTTGAATTCGCCAAGGGTACATACATAACTTTATCCACTTGAAAATTCTGAATGGTACGTAAAACGGATAGCAGACTCGAGAGGGGTTGCGACGAGTACTCGCAAGCTCACCGACGATCACGCGATCTCTTTTCCTCGCCGCGGATTTTTACTTTTCTTTCTTACTCCCGTCGCGGAAGAATCAAGTGGGTGGTGTGCGGCGCACGTGTTTGAGTTTGATTTTGAGTGGCCACGTGTGATGTACAAGGCTTGAGTGCGAGAGAAGATCGAGACGATTATAAAAAACTTTATTCCTTTTACGAACCCGAATATTTAACACACGGAGAGAATTAAATGTTAAAAATTACCGTGCAGTAACGGTAACTACATGACAACCCTGAAACTTCGCTTATTATTACTGAGTTAAACACAGATTTTCACGAAAATAAAATAAAATTTCTTTTTCAGATAGAAAATTTTACCAGATTTTCTAGTAAATTTTGATGTGTAACAAAATACGCAAAACTTAAATTTAAAAAATATATAATATCAGCGAAATTTTACTGTGCATTTTATTATTTTATGCCTTTCAAAAATGTCTATAAAAAAGTATCGTCTTAATAACAATTATTTTAAGATTTATTATAAAATTTAATGAGTGTTATAGGAAAATGTATTGTGCTCTCGGTAAAAATTATCGTGCGCGCTACCCTTCTTGTATAGTAAAATTTTAGCTACGTATTTGAAATTTTCTGTAACGTGAGTTAAAAAAAAACTTGTCGCATACGAATTATTATGCTTTTCCCACTTGTCACCACATTGAAATATATCACGGTAATTTTTACCGTGGAATTCACGACAAAAATTACTTTTTAATTCTCTCCGTGCAATTAAATGATTTTCGTCGCGAATTAAGTAAAAATACATTTCAGTATATTGGTAAAATTTCAAGCCAAGTTACTGAACTTTTAACAACAACAAAAAATTCTACTTTAAAGATATGCAGCATTTGACGTAGTTGACGTGCTGGCCACATTTCTATCTGATAATTTAAATACTAAGCAACTCTAGATGTCCGATATAAAGTGCTCTAAGCATGTAAAAAAAATCTTAAGTTTCCGTTACGACAATAAAAACAGGGGCTCACTGAAAATATAGAGAAAATATTAATGATAAAAGTTTGAAAATGTAACTAGTAGAAGAATTTTCGTAAGCGCGACTTTGCAGAGAAAATGCAAAAATGTCTAAATCTATTGAATTTATGCGAAATTTTTCATTCCAGTTCATCGTTTGTTATAATAATATATTATAACTTATTTTTTATTGAGCCCCTTGCTTATTCGCCCACAATTATTTAAGCCCCTTGCTTATTCGCCCACAATATATGGTCCTTCCCCGTACGGAAATATTGTCATGGAAATAGTCCGATTCGGACTTGGAGACTGGTTTCTCGCAAATCGGATTCCTGCCAGGATCCTAATCCGGAACTATGAAGGACTCTAGACACAATCCAAATAGAAGCTTTGCATAGGATCCAGGCTAGAATCCCGAACTTCTAGAACAAGATCTACTTCGATATCGAATCGGATCCCAGGGATGAATGTAAAAATCACCAGGAGATATCGATCCGTATCAGCTGGAAACGCTGGACGTTGTCTGAAATCATTTATTCAAGGATCTGAATAAGATTACATAAAAATTGTTGCTACAGTATAACTGTCAAAACTTATATATTTTAATAACAAAATTACGAACAAAATTCTTTACATTTAATGAAAAATGTCGAAATAACAATATATAGACTTTGGCAACGGCAGCAAAACGAATTTGCAAACGGTACGCTGGACGACAAACTCAAAAGACGAGGCGGAGGAACATTACTTTTTGTCTTTCTCGTCGTACACCTAATTTGCCGCACGATTCGAAATAGTTCGAATCTGAGTCAACCAAACTGGTTGATTTCTCAGCACCCAGCTGTGAAGCTGATCGAAAACCATCTGGTTTTGCGGAGCTTCCGGTTCTCTTTACCGTTGATGGCTGCCAGTCAGCGGCACCGGAAATAAAAGAAGAATCCGGCTGAAGAGTCCTGTGTCGATCAGAAATTTCGTAGTTTCGTTGAAGCACCTGTTGTCTCGCCGATACGATACGAGGCTGTAAGGGAGGGATGACAATCCTGAGAATGTACCGCAGTTTCGCTCAACGGGGGCCATTAAAATGCGGTGTCGCCCTCTGTATATCATAGAGAAGGAAAGTCGCGTGCTCGAAGCTCATCTGGCGCGAAAAGCCGTCACAACGGCGCGGCTACACTACATCACCTCGCGAATAGCTGCCGCACGACACACGTAAAAGCGGGATGCAAAATCAATGCCGGCCAACACCGTATCGCATATCCGGTAAGCGTATTAGCCCATAGCTTAGGGGCGCGAAATGGCGCTCCCGGGACAGCTAACGCGCCAGGAACGATGTATCAAACGGACGTGCCTGGCGGCCATTTTATAAAGACAGGTCGTGTACAGGTTTGCACGCGCTATATAGAGCATGCGTCCGTTCATCATCCCGTCGATGAGAGTCCAGTGCAGCCTCGACGCCTTCGACAATTCAGAGTTCAATAAGTTTCCGGCTGTGGTCGAAAGTGTTGAAAAATTCTGGCGGAAGGATGGCTGAAAAAGCGATACCCTTCCGTGCAGAAATTTTTTAGCGATACGTAAGTTCCGATCAGATCCTGATCGGGATATGATACGGATTCCTTAGGAGGGGTATCCTCATTGGAATCCAGATGACGCCCACTACGTAGCACAAGATGGAGACGTGGTGGCAAGAATTTGAATACGTATTTCAAATACGTATTAAACACATTTTTCTTAGAAAATTAAATACATATTTTCTTAGTTCGAACGATCTCCATTTAATTTAAATATAATTATTTAAAATAATTAACCTATATCACTTTTCTCCTGGGATCCGATTCGATATCGAACTAGATCTTGTTCTAGAAGTTAGGGATTCTAGCCTGGATCCTATACAAAGTTTGTATTTGGATTCTGACTAGAGTACTTAATAGTTCCGGATTAGGACCCTCGCTGGAATCCTATTTGCGAGCGTTACATGTCGCTCCGGGATCCGATCCGATGTCCAACTGGATCTCGATTGAGAAACCAGGATCCTAGTCCGAATCGGACTGTATCCATGACAATATTTCTGCACGGGCCGTGCGGAAATTTTCGTAGGGTTCCAATTGGATTCCCATACTTGTTCCCACTTCCTGATAGGAATACAATGAATCATTGCATTGGATCCCTGCACTAAAACGTCATGCTCGCACATACATTTTTTTTTTTAAATAATCGTCGATAATCCCATAACACACATGAAATATGAAACTTGCTTTAATCACACGTTCATGTTAACATTAATATCAAACGTTTACAACACCTTAAAAAATAATCATCTAATTTTTCTTCATTCTTTAATCCAGTTACCAGTCACTAACCTTGACGTTCACTAGGTACTCAATTAAATAAGTCTTAGTTTTCTATTATTTCCTGCGAATCGGTCCAACACTTTTTCAGCTGGAATTTTCATTTAACAATGGCATGGTCCATTTTCAGCAGTGACATATGCGAGAATCGTTCCTGAAGCATTATGCTTTTAAGCCATGTTTCTATTCACTTCATAGCAGAAAAGCTTTTCTTACATCCGGCAGAGCTCATTGAGAGTACTATTGCTGCTTAGAAAAGTTTATATAAACTAGGGCCTTTTTAGTATGCTTTCTTAAATTTTCAGCATTTATTTCATCATTTTTTTATTGAAGTATGTTTTTCATGACTATCGCTTCAGCTTCTAAGGCTGACGTTTCAGTTATTAAGATTTTTCATAAATTATTGATGAAATACTCTCCCTTCGTCATATTCAATTTAAAAAATGCATCAGCTGCATGCGCTAACAGTAGATTCTTAAATCGGTCTTTTAGATTTATCATGATATTATCTACTACTTGGTAATAAATGTTGATCTTTCAGTAATCTTTACAATTAAAAATTTACATTTACAATTTTCATTTACAATTCCAAATCTAATATAAATATAAAGCCGGCAAATCTAATATATCGCTTGAGTTAATTGTGAAATTTCAATATCTATTATTGAATTTACGTAATAAAATAGTTACTTTTTCTACAAATTACGAAATTACGACGAAGAAAAGAGTTCAAGTTTTATGAAATTATCAGGTGAAACTTGAATAAAATGAATCGATTATATGACTGTAATTTTTTTTGATCGATTTTCCGGTGATGGGCACCGAGGTTTCAGAGGGGTGGGGCGTGTCTATCCCAGCCCCCCTGGCTACGCCAATGTTCAAGACGTAACAGTGCAACGAACTCCCCTGCCCGTTGATTGATCCCTTGCATTCTCTTCTTCCAGACTGGACAAACATTTGGTGACGGGTCATCGTTATCTCTCGGAGCAGCATCTTTGCGACGATTGTCCAAACGGCTTTTCCTGGCGTCCAATTCTGGTGCGTCATCGCGCCTTGAAGCACGGCGACTTCCGCAAGTACTCCTGCGAGAATTGCCCGAAGGTGAGTTGTTCGTCTTGTCCATTGGGTCGCGTGGGTGGGGTAAACTTCAGTCCCGCCAAAAGCCCGTGACCTATTCGAAGTATCGCTAATAGTCGGAAACCCCGCAGGTCTTCACCGACCCGTCGAATCTACAGCGTCACATAAGGGACCGTCACGTTGGTGCGCGAAGTCACGCTTGTACCGAGTGCGGCAAAACATTCGCAACGAGCTCGGGCCTCAAGCAGCACACTCACATACACAGCAGCGTGAAGCCCTTCCAGTGCGAGGTTTGCTTCAAGTCGTACACGCAATTCTCGAATCTCTGCCGTCACAAGCGCATGCACTCGGACTGCCGTATGCAAATAAAGTGCGTCAAATGTAGCCAATTGTTCACTACCGTGACATCGTTGACAAAGCACAAACGTTTCTGCGATTCTTCGAGCGGCGGACGTCCGTCGGCCGGAGGAGGAGGAGGAGGTGGAGGAGGAGGAGGAACGATGCCTCAATTGCCACCTTCGGGACCAAGTCCCTATCTGGTGTTTCCACGACCACCAGTCTCCCTGCCCGCCTGCTTGCAGTTTTTTCCTCCATATCCGGGCATCTTCCCGAACGCTCCAAACTTCCTGAACGCCCCGTTGCTCGTTCCGCCCAAAGTCCAACAGCAGCAACACCAACAACCACACCAATCTCAGCAGCAACATCAGGCGAAGCATCTTTCGCACCAAGCTGTTCATCAGCAGGAAAAGAGGAGCGAAAGTCCGAAGAAGGAGAGATTCACACCACCGAGACTTCTGCCTCAGCATAGCAAGGTGTCCCCATCAACGGGTGAGGAAGCTACCTCGACGTTCAGACCATCACCGGCAAGACCGGCGATACCCTCGGCCGCTGAAGGCGACGACGAATCATCCAGGAAGCGAAAACACTCCGGCGAGCCGAAAAGAATGATCGTCACCTCGACCGAGCGCCCGAGATCGTTGTCCAACGAAGAGACCGAGCAGCCTCTCGATCTACGGGTACAAACTAAGAGGCTGAAACATGATCCGGAAGTCGGGGAGGCTGATAATCTCGAGCCAAGTCCGAGCAATTCACCGGCGACACCCCTGATCGAGGAAATTGAAAGGTCGAAACACTCGGAGGATGAGGAGGGACCACCGATGAGGCTTAACGAGTCTAAGGGCCACACGAGTCCACTGTTACGAAACTCTACGAGCCAGGAACAAAGCGCAACTGGTACACCACCCTCAATGGCTTATCCCAGGCCGATTCATCCCCAGACCCAAGCAATCTTTCTCGAGGCGATGTATCGCAACGGTAGTCCGGGGTTTCCCGGATTCCCGGGTGGACCAACCCCACCCGGTTGTTCACCGGAGTCCGGTCTACTACCGCCACTTCCACCTTTCGGACCACCCCGCGGTCTGCCTTTTTTAGGCAACATGCTCAACAGCCTGAGTGGCTCGAGGCCTGGACAAGGCTTCGATCTCTTGACGAGACCACCGATTAACCCATATCCCGGCATCAAGCCCTATCAAGACGCCGCTATCTCTCATCAACAGCAGCATCATCTTCATCATCACTATCATCATCTACCAGCAAAGATAAAGGATCGTTACACTTGCAAATATTGCGGCAAAGTGTTCCCACGATCGGCCAATCTCACTCGACATCTGCGCACTCACACGGGCGAGCAGCCCTACAAGTGTAAATACTGCGATCGGTCCTTCAGCATATCCAGCAACCTTCAACGCCACGTCAGGAATATCCACGACAAGCAGAGACCCTTCAAGTGTCCACTTTGCGAACGTTGCTTCGGACAACAGACCAATCTCGATCGGCATCTCAAGAAACACGAGGCCGACGACGGTAGTGGTGTAGTTTCGGTTGCCGATTCACCCGGTAGCAGCAACGGAAACGAACGGGAGGATGCCTATTTCGATGAGATAAGATCCTTCATGGGCAAAGTAACGTACAGCGGTGAACCCGTTTACGGCATTAATCGTCACAAGCCACCGGCGTACTGCGCGATCGAAGAACGACTGAGAATCGGCGAGGAATCGGATGTCAGCGAGGAAGACGTCTCGCCACTCGAAGAAACCGATCCAATGTCACCACTCGGTGCTAAAGAATCGCCGACTCCCTCACAGTACGAGCTTGAATTCAGGGACAAGCCCGAATCGCTCAACAACAATACCGCCTCGCCGGTCATCGAAATCTCCACATAGTCAACGAATCGACGGCCGTTCACGTTGAATCCCTGATCCCTCGGCGACGCACCAATCACAGCCACCTCTTGTGTATCCCCCCCTCTCTCTCTTTCACGACCTCTCTCTTGGCCAGGATTTTAATCGGCATTACTGATCGAGAAAAAACAAAAACGGCATTGCCGATCGAGAGAGAAAAATTATCGGCATTACCGATAGAGAGAGAAAAATTATCAGAGAACATTACCGTTTGAGAGATAAAAATGAAGGATCGGCATTACCGATCGAGCAAAAAAATTAACGACTGGCGTTTACCGATCGAGCGAGAGAATGAAGCGATCTGCGTTACCGATCGTTAGCAATTGGCGGCCATTACGATCGGAACGAACGATCGCGGACTGACGCCGTGAAAAGCGTCGCGGGTGGAATCCACGACGATCCCCGATTACAAATGGCCATCAAAATGACCGTATTAAGAATCTCTCCAGCGATTAGTGTTTGAGTTTTCCTTCTCAAAAGTGAGACACTTCCGGTCCGGGTTTTTATTATTATTTTTTTTTTCGAGAATGGACGATAACCGTTCGCGATGAGTGATTCTGCCAGTTTAGTAAATAATTGATCGAACGTTGACGCAAACGTTAAAAGCGAAACTACGAAGAGCGACAAAACCGGACGTCGGGGAATCCCCGAGAAATATGACGAATCCCAAAGCATTGTAATGAAGATATGTACAACGCGAAGTTAGGACTTATCAATAAGGGCAATAAAAAAAAAGCAGCGACATTTCAGTGACTTACCAGTTGTTACTAGCATCGGACCAATAACACGTTGAACCACCAAAACGACAGCTAGTAAGTTACCAAAATGTATGGTGCTTTTTTGTTACCCCTGTTATTTTATGCTCCATCGTGGTATGCCTGGTCGAAGAAAAGACAACTGTTTGGGAATCCCCCACGTAAGGGAGACGCCACTCCGCTACGTATAGCTAGTTCCTACGTGTACTACGTTTGAGCCACTCGTGCACGTTATTATAAAGGTAAAATAACACAAAAACGGCGTCTTTCCGAGTAACTAAAAAAAGAAAAAGGAAAAGAAAAGAAAAATCGTCGTCATGGCATGGCGCCAATTGACGAACTAGCAACAATATTCGTGAATGCAGAATGTATCACGTAAAAACGGCAATCCGGAGGTTTTTATCCCAACGGGAGAGAGATTGGATATTATCGCAAATGCTGTACAGCGAAGCGCGGCATCGCTCGATAATAAATAAAAAAAAAATATATATATATATATCGACTGAATGAACGAACGAATAATAGAACAGGGAGAGAGAGAGAGAGAGAGAGAGAGAGAGGCAGAGGCAGAGAGAGAAAACGTAAACACAACGAAGAAAGTACTGTTCTCGGGACGAATAGAAAATATTCGAGCGTCAAAATTAATATATATATATACGGTCGAGAAGCCAAAGCGTGAATGGAACCGCAACATGTAAAATGTATTACGAAATTAGACGATGTAACATTTTAAGGGAAAAATTGCGAGGAGCTGTGTACAAATTTCGACTAGGTGATAATGTTTGTAAAAAAAAAAATAAGAAAGCGAAAAAGAAACGAAACAAAAAAAAAGGAGAATAGAAAGAGGATTAAGACCCCGATAATGACCCTAATTTTTATTGATATAAATATTATTATTAAAATGAGGGCAAACAAAAAGAAAAGTAGGGATTTATCGTAACGCGTGAGACGCTGGTCGCATCTTATATGGGATAATATAATCATTAATTACGGTCTCACTGTACTCGATAGGAAAAATAAACTGATATATACAGGGTGATAATTATAATAAAGCTATGTGTTTTTTGTGAGTCTTGCACGGAGATTTTGAGACTGAGAAAAATATGATTGTAGATAGCTTTTCAAGTTCTCTTCGAAAAAAAAAAGTATATAACTTATTTCTGTGGCGAGTAGTATTTGTCAGAAAAAAAATTTGTGTATTCTGAGAAAAATCAAAATTTCATTTTGAGTACAGCGGGATGAAGATAATTAAATTTCGAATGCAAACACTCCTGAAAAACTTCGTTTGTGCATCCCGTCATGGAAAAAAAAAGTAATAATACATTTTAAAGTGAACGAGTGGTATTTAATTGCATTAAAAAAAAAACTTTTCTACGAGTCGTTTCGTATTTGGAGTTTAATTATCTTCATTCTGCTGAACTGAAAATGGAATTTTTGTTTTTTTTTTCATTTTACTTAATTTTTTCTAGCAAATACTACTTGTCACAAAAATACTCTGTATTTTCTTTCGAGGAGAACTTACAGGGCCATTGAATGTCATATTTATGTCAGTTGCAAAATTTCCGCGCCAGACCCTTGAAAAACATTTGGTCACCTTATTGTTTTCACCCTGTATATACAGTGGGTAAAAAAAGTATTAGTACACCGCATATTTTTCAAATTATCCTGCGAAAAATAAAATAAAATACTTTAGCATTTTTTTTTCGACGAAAAATAAAAATTTTGTAGGACGATTTGAAAAACACGCGCTGTACAAATACTTTTTTTACCTACTGTAGATATATATATATATATATATATATATATATATATGACGTCACGACAACGGCACGAAGTTGGGGGCTTCACTTCTTTTTTTTTCCTATAAGACGAAATAAATGTTCTACATATCTATTATCTTGTTATCTATCTGTCTCTCTCTTTCTCTCTCTCTCTCTCTCTCTCTCTATCTATCTCTCTCGCTCTTTGTCTTTCTCCGTAGGCGATAATAAATAACAGTACGAATTAACTATATAAGTACATTGATCAAATATGAAGGAAAATTAAAGAGAAATAAAGCATCCCTATATTACGACCATGTGTATCTATACATATTGTATAAAAGCATCTGTACTTCATTATTATTACTATTAAAATATTACACTTCAATACGTTATACGATTCGTTTTGTTTCGATTCCCGTAACTAGAATTGTAAGGGCGGGGGGGGGGGGGATGAATGGAAACGACCACGGGTATTGTCGAGAGATTTTTTAATTTGTGCAGTGTGCAAGCGGAAGGCTTGTGAATTATTATTTTATTTATTTTATATTTTGTCTGGAATATAGTTGGAATAATTTATTAATATTATAAATATTAATTTATAAAATATAAGTGCTACAAAAATTGAGACTTTTTTTCGTACTAAGATTTCGAAAAATGTTATGATGAGATTATAGAGGATTTTTTTTTTTGAGGATCTTTTTCTGTATGAAGATTCTTAAAATTGTTATTTTGGGACGATATTTTCTAATTATATAAGCATTGTGAAAGAAAAACTTTGGCTGTCCTATTTTAAGGGTATGCACAAGGTCAACTTAAACTCACGAATTTTCCAACGCAGTTTTTTCACAGATGGTTAAGTGTTTTAATAAAAATAAATTTTAATTCCTCGATAAAATTAATCGGGCAGGCGCTCATTCGATGGAAAATTGTTTGGTGGTTACGGATTTTCCAATCCCATCCTTTCTCAGCACTTATATAAACCACGACAACGACTTGTATCTCTCTCGCACTCATATGTCACGTGGTACATCTTCTACGCCACCTTAAGGGCATTTGAAAGACCAACATAACCTCGCAACCATTCCAAATCAGTTTTTTCATAGATATTTAAGTTTTTTAAAGAAAAACGAAGCTTTAGGCTCTGGAGAAGTCTCTGACGCAGAGCTTGAAAATTTTCTTTTGCCTTAAATATTATTCATCTTTGAGAAATCTTTGTTCGCATTTTTTCGCTGTCTCTCTCGCACTCATAGCGGCTCGGTCGGTGTGACACATGGCCTTAAAGGTTGTCCTTTATAGTCGACGAAATCATCTCTTTTTTTCACGACACACTGTATTAGCCTCCGAAGAGCAGAAGACGCGACCGCTCCGTTCAAAATTCGAAGATGGCGACGTCCAGCGAAAAGTATGCAGCTATTCGTTTCGAACGTTTCGAAATACTAGTAATCCCATTGTCAACTTGACAGTCACGATGTCCCGGTCAATATCAAGTAATCGTACTATACGTGATTGTAGAATGGAAAACTGCGAGGTATGCGCCGCACAAAAAGCCAAATATACGTGCCCGAAATGTGAGGTTAGGACGTGCAGTCTCACGTGCGTAAACATCCACAAGAAGGAACTCGAGTGCGACGGGATACGCGACCGTACAAAGTTCATACCCCTCAAAGCCTTCACCGATCTCGATCTTCTCAGTGGTAAGAACAATCGTTTGTCAATGATACCTCGCCGATCAATCGTCGATAACGCGTTCGAAAGCAAGAATTTGAGGTTAGGATTCCTTTTCAGACTACAGACTGTTGGAGGAGGTCGGTCGTTCGATCGATCAGCTTCAGAGAGATCCCTCCAAAAGATGCACACGATTCAACAATAATCTCTCCGTGGTACGTCACACTTGCTTGCTTGTCGTTCCGAACTAGGGACCCAAGGCCGTGGCCAGACACCCAGAAAGGATTTTCTTATTAAAACATTATTATTGATACATTTTACGACTCGGCTCGCTCTTCTCTCACCTTTGCTCGCACAAATTGTTCCAGCCGTTGCAAAAACTGAGAGCAGCGGCTCATCGAAGCGGCGTCAGTCTTGAATTCATGCCGCGCAATTTCAGCAGACACATGGAGAACACGACGTTTTTCAATTGGAAAACCAACGAGTTGTTCTGGCGGATAGAGTGGATCTTTCCGCAAGCCGAAAATGCGAAGTGGGTCAGCAAGAGGTAAGGGACAAGCACGCTTGACAATTCGGCGCTCGAAAGACTGCCTCTGGACAGTTTGGTTTGTTTCTCGCAGAGTTCAGGAATGCGAGAGACTCTCGGACGTTGTTGAAAGCGTCTTGGATCCGGTGAGGCACGCCAGTCCCGAGGATCAGGACACGAACACCCGAGAAATCCTACAGGAACGATTGCAATTTTATCGCGCTGCCGAATTAGCGGGGCTAAAGGTGCTGCTCAAGGCTGAGAAGGTGAAGAAGTCAGATTCAAGATTTTACGAGCTCGACTTGACTCTTAGCCTGAAGGAAAATTTCACCAGGAAAACCATAATCGAGTTCCCGATTGTGCACGTTATACTCAAAGATCATTTCGACATGTACGAGATCCTTGATTCTGGTAAGACAATGATCCTTGCAACGCAAAGTACTTTTTTCCCATCAATGGTCATTCGTATTCATTTTCATTGCATTCGAAATGTGCAAATTTCGACACTTCGAAGTCTGCACATTTCGTTGTCTAGTTTCTCGTCTAGTTCTTCAAAAAACCGAATTCCCGATTTCAGACGAGGAAGGCGAGAACGTACCCGAGGCTCGACACGGAGACAGGAGAAAACGCAGGGACTTCCGAACACCGCGAAAAGAGCAGCAAGAAACTGCAAAGAAGGAGCCCTTGAATTATTTCTTCAACACCGAGTACACGGACTCTGAGGACGAGGATAAAAATCAAAGGGTCAGATCAAAAGCCGCGCCAAGGAGCGGCATACCCACTTACGACGAACTCGTGCGGATGGAACATTGAATCGTACCTTTCTTGTTTCTTCTGTTTGTAAATAATACATTTTAAATTTTCTCTTCCCGTCAGTATAGGATAATCGCTGGAAATAGCAGAACTTTTATAATTTAGCCTATAGATTGAATCCATGAGGAGATTGAAAAAATGCGCGCGAGTCGCATCCTGATGACTTCGAATAAATTGCTTCTTTATAAGCAAGTTCCAAGTCATAAACAAGTAAAAATGTTAAATACATAAAAACTGACACTTTCTATACATCTTGATGGAAGGGTCCCGCGTTCGAATATACCCTCTAACGGTTTCCGGAAGAAAAAAAATCTAGCCGTATACGCTTTTGTTAGAATGTACATAGTGCTGGAAAAAGTCGTCACGAGGTAATATACAAAAAAAAAATTGGCAAATAGGTAATCAAAATGACGTTGAAGCTTGAATCGTTGAAATGCAACGATGTTTTTGTTCAATTATTTATTTTCATGCTCAACCAGACCTTGCGTTTTTGTAAATTGAGATCGCAAATCTCTGATGAGAATATGTAAGGGTATTTGTGATTTTTAGACAAATAAAAATGTATACAAGGGAATTAATTTCCGTTGCATTTCAACCATGCAAATTTTACCAGGAATCAAACCCAAACGAACCGTAAATAAACCGCTATATTATATATACATATTGACGCGATGGTTAACATATTTTCTTAAATTTAGTTAATGTGTGCGGAATACGTACACAATTGTAAAAAAAGAAGAGGCATCGTTGTCCTTTTTGCAGTCAGGTGAGGGATCGCAGATATTCACGTGATTTTTTTTTTTTTGTCAAAAAGAGGTTTTCGGTTCACGGGTTTATTTATAAAAAAAACCATACCTTTACGACTGACAATAAATATATATATATATATTTGTTTATTTTGTTGTCCTTAAAACTGTTTACAAAGGGCCGACTGGAATTTCTAGTCGGTCACGACTCCGAAACAGAGTTCCGGTTACAAAAGCCTGTTCTATCACCACGTTTCGCCTAGAAACCCACTCGCGGCCGGATTTCGTGCAATTGGAAATGGTAGAAAAAGAAAAGGGAACCAAACAAAACAGGGGGGGAGGGGAGGTAAAGTACAGAGGAAGAAAAAATCAAGATTCGTCAGTGGAAAATAATTCCGTCATACACAATGTCTCGCGGCACTTACGAACAAACTTTAGTCCCAATTGCGAAATTTTTCGCATCGTCATCACGATCGTGATGAGAGGCTCCTCGGATCGAGTTTCGTATTTCCCGAGAGTCGAGCGTTTCACCGATGATTGTTGAAGGATACTATTTTTTTTTTATTAGACGTAGATACTTCCGAAAAATTCGAAGTCACAATAAGTTTCGACGCATC
The DNA here is from genome assembly GCA_963932345.1 of Ophion ventricosus. Taxonomy (NCBI): domain Eukaryota; kingdom Metazoa; phylum Arthropoda; class Insecta; order Hymenoptera; family Ichneumonidae; genus Ophion; species Ophion ventricosus. Next base: position 25,445,555 of record OZ010716.1, read on the forward strand.
ATTTTTTCGAACAAAAAGAAATTAACGTCTGAGGAATTTAGCATAGTTTCTTATGAAAAATTGTAAATATCTCTTGCTTACATATCGACTGCGCTCATTCTTTTTTTTTTCCTGAAAAGAATGCAGCGCACCGTACGAAAACTTCGAAAATGAAATTTTACTGAACCCACGTCTGCAAAAGTCAAAATCTCTTCAACTCCATCGCCGAAAGGCGCTGCTTAATTTACGAAATTCACACGCATTTTTCCACCCGATCGTCCGAGGCTCTTTCTCTCTCTCTCTCTCTTGAATTTTGCGGTTCGCGGTGTCCCGAAAAATCGAACGGGAAAAATATTCCCGTCGACGCGCAACGAAGCCGCGAACTTCGATCGAAACTTCAACCGCGACGTGTGTGTGTATATATGTGTATAAGTCGCGTGAAAAAAACACACGCGATTATTCCCGGTTATCATCGGCGTATACATTTATTATCCCCGTGTGCACGCGCGAGAGATTGAGAGACTAGAGAATAAAGAAATAGAGGAGGAAGACGAGAAACGCGACAAGGCCAGCGACCGCCTTCACGTACATCGATTTGCTGTTGAGGTGGCTCGCGTCCTTTCGATACTTCTGCGAAAGCATCGAGAGATTTTGCGTCTTCGTGTCCAGCTCCGAAAGCACTGTTCCCCTTTGCAGTACATCGTCAATATTCTGCACCATTATTCTCTGGACGTCTTGCAGTTGGTTGTTCAAGGCGTTCATGTTCCTTCGCGATCTTCCGTCGGAAAATGCCTTTTTCGCTTTCTGTATGTACGTATCTGAAGCAAGATTTTATATTTACACGATTATTAGGGAGTGTCGAATGGAAAACATTCAGCTGTTGTTGGAGGAGTTGAAAACATTCAACTCCTTTAACCAATATTATTAGGAATAACGAATAAATTTATGAATCTGCGCTGCCTAACTCTAATCGTCTCAGTAGCGCTGGATATTTTTTTGTGACGTGAACGTTTTTTGTTCATTTTTCATTTCTTTATTTTTGTCATTATCCAATGCTTTTTCTTTGCAAATTAACGTCGAGAATCTCCAAACAATACGTAAAAACGTTTGAAGGATTTTCAGTCTAAAAGAGCTAAAAAAAAATTTGAACAAAAAGAATTAATTTTCAATGCATTGCAACGTGCAAACTTCAGCATCATATTTTTCCCCTTTGCATTTGCATGGAAACTTCATTGTCTACGTTCAAACTCGAGTAACTCAATAACTATTTCACCATGTTGAAGTTTGCATCGTTGGAAGGAAATGATAATTAACTTTTTTTTTTTAATTATCTTATCATCCAATACTTTTTGACAGTTTTGGGCTATGACAATTACTCAGACGTTTTTTTGAGGATCTTTTTTACTTCTAAAACTTAAATTTGTAGAAAAATATGTTGGGTGACAAAAAAAAAATATTTAAAAAATGAATTTTCGTTGCAGTCCAATGATCCAAATGACAACTTATTTCTCGAATCTGGTTGGCGATTCTTTGATCTGACAGCTTTGAGAAACTTTTCCAGAAAAATCTCGACATTTTGTTTCAACTTATTGCAGCCGTTTGAAAACACTTTCTTACATTCCACTCGAATACACACATTTTTCAAATAGCTGTAATTTGTGTTCACATGATATCAACATTTTCCAAAAAGTTTTTTAAAGCGACTGAGAAATATTATCTTATCGTCCAGTTATTCACGTTTGAACCCTATTAGCACATTTTCCATGTAATTTAAATAGGAATGAAAAAAATCCACCATCACCTAGAGTTGGCTCCAATGCGACATGTATTTTTTATAACTTACGATATTGTTCACAGGATTAACATTTCAAATCTTTATTTCGCCGTGTCCCGCAATTGTGCTTACTACATTTATGAGGCAGATGCAATAATTACCAAATTCGATAAAAGTGTACGGTCGGGTCACTGTGTTGACACGCTTTCCATACTGTGCGTGAAATTCCTGCGCTATATCTTCCAGATAACTGTAGGCGAGGCGTTTGCTCCAGTTCCTCTCGCACAGCACAAGGTAGCAAACCTCATTCTCGATCAGATAGCTGCATAGTAAAATAGAATTGAGAAATTAATTCCATAAAGTTTGCAAATATTTCACTGAAGTATTGAAAAATCCTTTTACAATTATCATTGAAAAAAAACGATTTGAGACATTTACCAGTTTTTTCATTGGAAAATCAATCGTCACAATTTTCACGAGTAATAAGTGCCTTGAAACAAACTGATAAGGAAAAAAAACAAACGTCGAACTCACTGAAAGAGGAACGGACCAGTTTCTATGGTACATCTTGCCGGAGATTCGGGTCCCAGCTTTCTGAACAACATCTTGGCCTGATTTTGGTACTCGAGGATGTTCTTGCCGGTCTGCGTTGATCGAAGGAAGTAAAATTAGCGTAACGACAAGTGGATCATCTTTACGAGTATTGCATCATCGAAAAACTCTCTACGATAAAAGTACGCGGAGAAATCGACGGAATTTTAGAATTGTCAAAATTCAATTTGCCAGGAAAATTTATTAATTCGTCTAGCGAGACTGCCGAATTTGTCGCTGTCATTCTTTTTAAAGTTTCGCGATGAGTTCGCGTCGAAACGTGATCGTCTCGCGTGTGCATGCGATGCGAAAAACCGGGAGACTTCGAAGGTGCCGTAATATGGTAGAAAAAAATGACATGACGTTTGCATACGGGAAAGAAATGTTAACCTGTTCATCCTCCTGCATCGTTGCTGCGAGTGGCAGGCCATCGGCTATCCTCGCGATCATTGTGAACAGAACCATCGTAAGAATCTTCTTTTTCTTTCACCCTTTGAGAAACTACACGCGCACTGTCTTGATCGAGATTTTGATTTAAAAAAAAAATAAATAAAAAAAACAGGTCTCGCAAACGTTTGCGTCCCGTAGATTCACGTAGAGTTCGGGCTCTCGATTCTCCAGAATTCCATTTGTGATTGTAATGATTGCAAAGGTAGACTGATTCGCGGTCTCGCCACTCCGGGCAGTACACCACGTCAGTCGATTCGATACCCTTTCATTGTTTTCCCTTGCGAGCTTCCAACTCATCGTAATGGGGCGCGCGCTAACACTCGTGGCGCTGCGGTCGTTGGCGGTTATTTCGAATTGTCATTGCTCCCACTGCGTTTTCCAAAAAAACTTTCCCACACGTTTCAAGGTCAATTGAACCGCTGCGTTGCTATGCAACGAAAATTCATTCTATTCAAGTGTTCAAATACTTTTTTGGTCGTTTTAGAATGTAAAAATCACTCAAACGTTTTTACGTGTTGCTTATCAGAGATTCATGACCGCAGTTTGCAATGAAAAGGCTTTGGATTATGATAAAAATAAAGAAATGAAAAATGAGCAAAAAAGACGTATTCGAACTATGCAATCTTTAAGGTCATGACTTTCGAGAGATTTCTCAGCGTGAATAATATTCACAGCGGGAGAAAATCGTTACGCTCTGCGTCAGTGAATTCGGTACGGTTTTTCTTTGAAAAAAATCCGTTCGAAAATATGTGAGGTTATGTTGACGTTGTGCGTACTCTTTACGTGGCCACGGTGCACATAGAGGTATTTTGCCAATCTTGACGGTCAAAATTATTTCTTTCAATTTTTTTTTTCATTTGTAATGACTCCCTAATTGACTTTAAGCTATAGGAAGTGTTTAGCGTTGATTAATGTGTCTTAAGATATTGAGTTTTATAGAAAGAAAAATAATACAACATCTTTTTAAATTGAATTTTAATTTTTCTCCAAACGTAAACTTAAGGCCAAGTGTCACACCGACCGAGCGGCCATGAGTGCGAGAGAGATAGCTGATTTGCGGATTCCCAATGATTTCTGAAACGGTTGATTTTTGGGAAAAAAGAGAAGAAACACGTTCCGCTTTGTTGAACGACGAACAACGGCTTTCTCTTCTTTTGCCCGAAATATGTTCCGTCTAGGAGAAAACTTGGCAGTAGGATTTTTACCGACTGGACGTGTGACACATGGCCTTAAATCCCGGAAGTATTTTCTAGTGACAGATGTATACAAGTTTCTACTATAGCGGTACACCGCTTAGTGATTTTCTTCATTACCGACCATCGGTAACCTCTCGTTCCCTCATCCCCCGCATGCATACATATATATATATACCTGTCTTTTTTTAATCACAGTGGCGTACCAGTGAAATTCCGGGGCTGTCAGTATCGCGACACGTACACACACATGCATACAGCATACACGTTAAAAAACGTCCGCGGTGGAAAATTCGTGACGTGCTTATAACCCACATCCACCTTCTCATTCTCTCTTTCTCTCTCTCTCTTTTTCTCTCCCCCAGTTCTCGTAGCAAATATGTCCGCGTTCTCGTGAAAATCTTTCGTTCGACAGGAGAGTGGCCCCGTGGTTTTCGCAATACGCTCTATTTTCTCGCGCTACACCCAAGATTGGCCAGTTTCAACGTTAAACGGGCGACTCTCCGTATCCGGAGGGACGAAAAAATTCAAAGTCGTTTCTCCTTATCGTACGAGAAAAGTCAGCGCAGTTGGTGACCTGGGAATATGCGATATCGCGCGTATGGACGCGAACACCGGACACGATAGCTGGGTGAGTGGAAAGTCATTTCGATCGCGCGCGTATGCAAGCGCGAGAGAGACGGGAGAGAGGGAGTCCAAGAAAGAGCGAGAGAGAGAGAGAGAGTGAGAGAGCGAGAGAGCGAGAGTACGACGACTCCGATGATTGCCAAACGAAATATTGGATACGTCTTTGCCAGCTGGTGCAATAAAAAATTCATTTTTCTATTCCCTTGTCTCTTTCAGATTTCGAGATTTTTTTCGTATCCGTGCTTAAAATTCGCTCAATCACTTTTTCAGAAGTTACATAACAATTCGCTACTCGTATGTTTGATTAACATGCGAAATGCAAATTTTCGCATTTCTAGATACGTGTCACGACGTGCGGCTTTCCTCCATCTAGCTAATGTTTCGTGTATTTTAGCGGCACGTACGAAGCCTTGTCAAACATGTCTACTGGCAATTTTTCAAGCCTGTCACTCGCGTGTGACGGCCTAATTGCGTCTCGAACATTCTTACTAAGCGCCTTTTCCAGACTCTTATTTTCAGATGAATTGTTCCCTGACATATGTTTCGCGAGGGGGGAGAACGGCTTGTCACTGCTGTGCTTTATCAATGCCTATCGGATCAAGGTTCAATAGGTCTTTTCGTAATTTTCTTTTTTTACTATGGTTCAGAGCGTCGGATATTGTACACGTATGTCGACTTGTCTTGTCGTATGCCAGTTGGACCGTGAGAAAATTATATTGGGCGATTCGATGTTTTGGAGTTAGAGAGAAATCAAAGATGGAACCTTGACTCTTGGATGTTTTTGTTTACAGTACATTTTTTAAATCAATTATTTCAGGTTGAAGACATAAACTAGTACGAGCCAAACGGTCCAGGCGTTGTTCTAGCATGAATGTGAGTTTCCAATGTCTCTGGCTTTTGCTAATTGATAAGTTCATCCAAATATTCTTGCAAAAGATGGTCTCGAAGTTTACATGGTTGGAGCACAACGAAATTCTTCTTTTCTGCAACTTCATTTTTACTATCATCCAGAACAGGAAAAAACCTTTGAGTAATTTTTGCAGCCTGAATGCGTACAAGAAAAAATGCAGAAGTCAATCAATAATTTTCATTGCATTCCAACGATGCAAACTTCTATATGATAAAAGGGCAACGAGAGATTAATTGCTGAAACGTTTTGGCCTGCCCGATCTAAGAATCCGTACAGAGCGCGCCCCGGCAGGCCAAGAGTGGATCATGCCGCCGTATCGAGCTACGGAGTGCAGAATCAAAATTCGTGGAGCGCGATGTCAGCCTCCGGCCAGCAGTCGATACCATCTACAGGGGGTTTTCCACCTCAGCATCAGGTCGCGAACCAGCCGAAGCAAGGCGGTGATCCTTGGGACTGGGGCAGCGAGAACGTGGACAACGGCAACGATTCCTGGAACTGGAGCGTCGACCAGCAAGCTGAGGCGCAACAGCAGCAGCCGCAATCGTCGCAGCAGCAACCAAAACAACAGGAACAACAGCCTCAATTCGTGCCTTCGTATCCGAACAACGTGCAGAGTCCGTCAAATCCTCAGCAGGACAATTATTACAAAAATTTGAACGGCAATAATCGTCCGATGCCGCCCGCTGCTTCTCATCAGTTGGACGGAAGTGTCGTTAGAGCGGTACCGAGTCGCGAGCCAACGCCTCACCAGCAGTCCGACAATTACACGAACTATGCGAATTATGGTGCTAATCAGCAGCATCCGATGCAGGCGCGATCGAGCGCTTCGAAAACGACGGCCAATCCTCTAGCCGGAAACGAACATTCCCAATGGTCGCCGGCTCAACAGCAGCAATCAAATCAGCTAATCGACCATCCCGATCGTCAAATTCCCTCGTTCAATCCTTACTTTCAGCCTACACCGCCTAGCTACGACGCGACGAGCTCGAGCCCAGCGATCCCTCAGCAACAACAACCCGTTGTCAATAATTACAATTGGAACGTCGAACAATCGCATACTCCACAAGCTCAGAATTGGCAAAATCACACGGATGTATCTGCTCCCGGATACTGGCACGACAACACCAACACGGAGCCCGCCGATATTCGTTACAAAAATTCACCCGACAACCAGTGGCAATCTTCGCGGGATTCGCAAACTCCTCAAACGATCGCGAACAATCCGGCGACCAATCAGTGGCAAAAACAGAACACCGGTCGCGAAACCGAACGGATCAATCAGAGGCAGCCGTCCAGAGCCGTGAGTGACGTCTTCTTTTTCTTTCAATCTTCCTTAAGGTATTAGAATACTGTGATGGCGCGAAAAAATATCTCACTTTCAAATGCCAGGTGCAAAAAAGTAAACGTCTGATCAATTTGCGGTGTTGCACTGTATTTCGCTACACTATGAAAAGTAGAAAAAGATTTTAATTATTTAAAAATTGTAATAAATATCTTCGCGAGAGGGAGCCGAGCTGCTGGCCATGTTTTTTTAGAGGTTTGAACGGTTACCTCGTAACTAATTTTTAAATTGTCTGAAAGAGAACCAAGTTTTTTTTCGTATATATATTTTTATAGCATTAATTTTGTTCCAAATCGCGTAGTCGTCTAATATTTTCCATTAAAATGCATGGTCGTCTAATCTTATAGATAAATCGCATAATAGTCTAATTGTTGATGAATTGCATAAGGGCCACAAAAAGGTTGTCGCTCAAAACGACACGTCTTTAATAATTAATTATCTATTAATCAAACTAATTATGTATTAATAATCCTGTTCTAATTACCTATCAATAATCGAATATTAATGTACCGGTTCGTAAAATTATCGATCAGATCAATAGATCGTTACCGCGACAAATAATTTATTCAATATTTCACCAGCAGTCATCGGAAGTGTCTAATTTTACTGTTGTCATGCATGTTCAAATTGTATGACGTTGAAATTTGTATTGTTGGAATGCACCGATCCTTTTTTTCTTATATTTCTTTATTTTCAATATTATTAAAAAACCTTTTTTTTTAGAATATTGTGGTCGTAAATCTTTAATGAAAATAGGTAAAAGTATTCCAGTGATGTTCATAGACTAAATCGGCAAAAAAAAAAATATATTATAAATTGAAAAGAATTAATCGTTGTTGCGTTCCAACGATGCAAATTTCAAGATCATCGAATTGTCCGTGTTTGCTCACAATTATAATTGTATAGAATTCGTATTTTACTCGCTCCATTACCGCGATCGTGACGTCCGATTGAGCCGGCAAGTCTGACCGTGGTGAAAAGTGTAATTGAGCTTAGCCTGAATGTCGCGTTTATTTTTGTTCGCCGCCAGCCATCGGTGAATCACACGCAGCCGCCCGGGCCGACCACGTGGACTCAGTCCAAGAGTTTGAACAGTTCGCAATCTTGGCAACAGATGTCTGTCCAAGCGGAGCCTTCGTCGGGACATTGGTCACATCAGCACAGTGTGGATTCTATCGGCAACGCGGCGGAAGTTGGGTCCGAGGATGACGCGATACCGGGAAGAATTTCGTCGAAAGAGTGGACGCAGGTGAAGCCGCCGCTGGCACATTTTGCCTCATCAACGGCGTCGACAACTTCCGGTTCGATACCAAATTTGTCAAGTAGCGCTGCCGATCCGACCGATGAGCGTAAAAAATCCCTCGCGACCTCGGTAGCGAGCTCGACGTCTTTGAACGACTCGCCGACTGAGGGAAAAGCACCGATCCTCCATCAATCAACGAGTGGCAATTGGATCGCCGCGTCGCAGTCCGAGACTAACACGACCTCGGACAATTCGGAGAACGTTTCGGCCCGCGAGATTCATCATCAGCAACAGCAGCTGCAGCAGCATCGCGGCGATATCGATTGGAGCAACGACGCGGACTGGCTGAACGCGAGACCAATCGCCGATCTGACCTCGAGCGTTGGTCAATTGAGCCTTGGATCGGGAAAATCGCAGCAACACGAGATTACTTCGAGTTCATCGAGTGGCCAACCGGTCTCGCCCGAAGAAATCGTACCCGCCGTTCGGACGACACCGCGAAATTCTCTGGACAACGCGCAGTCGCATTACGAGGCACCAGCCCCGGAACTTCCGGCGCATCCTTCGTATCCGGGAAATCCCCCGTGTCTGCCCGAAGTCCCGCAGACGAATTACGACCATTGGTATAATCGTAACTCGCCGCAGGCGCAACAATCGCAGCTAGCTGGAAATACTTGGTACGCGAGCGATCGTACGAGGTTGCCACCTCCGAGTCAGCAGCCCCCCCAGCCCCAATGGAGCAGCGCTGACCAGACGGTCGAGAATTACGAGAACATTCAACAACAAAGCGGTGACTTTGTCAATCTCGAGGTCGTCGCGCCAATCGCCCAAGAGCGCGACATTTACGGCTCTCGGGACTCGATAAATCGCGAAACATTGGATAACGATCAGAAGCCCGCGTTGACGAGTCGCCCGGAAACTATCACCAATCTTGAAATACCCCAAACCATTCAAATGAGCGAACAACAACAAACACCGGAAAATTACGAATTCGCCTCGAACGACAGAAACACATTCCTCGAGACCGGTGAACTTACCGACTCGCATCAGGAACACGAGTCAACGCCGCCCTATCAGGATGACGAGAACGACGAGGTGCCGAACGATATACCGTTTCTACGCGAAGTACCGGGACAATCTAGCTCCGGTGATACGCGAAGAAATCGCGACGATCCAACCGGACAGGAACAACAGATACAGTCGAATCCACGTGTACTTCCGATCGATCCACGAAGAAACGATCCCACCGGACAGGCGTTGATACCGAGAAGTTTGTCCGCGGTCGAACGTCGCGATGTCCCACCGGGACAGGAGAGAATCCTGACGAGTTTGCCACGGCCAGAGAACGAGACGCTCGAGCGTCGCAACGATCCTTCCGGTCGCGAGAGATCGCTTCCGCCACCGCCGCCACCTCAGCCTCGCAACGATCCCTCAGGTGAGGAACGCGCTCAAACCTCGCAATCCGTCGCTCTTGAGGCTAGCGAACTTCGCGAAATCCCCGGTAGTGGCACCGCTTCCGAGGAGTCGCCAATATCGATCGACAGCGGGACTAGACAGATTCCCGGCGGACCGTCGACTCTCGAGACTGGACAGATAGCCGACGACAGAGGCAACGCTAGAGTTGTCACGGGTTCGCGAGAAGTCGGCTTGCCAGCGCGTAAGTAATCCGCATCCAAAAATCAATACTTTCTTTTATTCGGCGCCTTCTTCAAATTCATCACTATAATTCTTCAACTACAGTAAAACCTCGATTACCCGGACAGGGCGGGACCGAAGAGTCCATGGATAATCAAAAACCTAAGATAATCGGAATTTGTTTTTTTCTTGGTACAGTATTATGAAAAAAACAATATATATATATACGAGCTTTTATAAAGACCAATACGACTTTAGTTCGGCTAGTAAATAATTCAGAACGATTTGAATCGCCTCTCCAGCTTGTCTGTGTGTGACTGGTTTAATCGATAGCAAACTCTCATCGCTTTCGGATTCATCTTCTACCTCCGATCCCATAGGCAATGTGTTCGATTGTTTTAGCACCGTCCCGTATCAACTCTTCGTCCGTGAGAACTTCATGTTCCGAATCACTCTTATCGCATTGCAACCAAGGCTCGATTTCAGATTTTTCTATGTCTACCAATCCATCTACTTCTTGTAGTACTGCTGCAAAGCCATAAGACGATAGAATATTCTCATGTCTCCAAAGCATCGTTCTGAATCTCAATGTCGTCTTCTGCCGGCATTATTTTGCGAAACAATCGTGCAATACTTTCATTGTTTTATTTCACTCCATACACAAGCGACTGCGTAAATTATCTCCTCGATATTCAACGACTTCCAGAACGTCAACACATCACAGTCTCCGATCAAATTGGTCATGAGACCTCTTCTATAGAGTTAACGATTTGAGTATGCATTACGTCACGGGCGAAAATATAAGTGCCGGGAGGCCGGCACCGTTAATCCGCACCCGGTTAATCGAGATTTTACTGTACATTTTCAAAATTTGCATCAATTTTTTTAATGTCATTGTAGTGTTGCGTGTCTTTAATTGTGTCTTGTCCAATGCAGTCTCGACGGCGCATCAGGAGCAGCCGAGCGAGTCGAGGAGCAAACGTGAGGAGGCGGTCGGTGCCTCGGTCGGGGAAACACCGAGCGTACTAGGACCACCAAATCGACGCGATTCCTACGAGGACGGCGACGACGAGGGCTCAGGCAATAGCCGAGAAGGTAGCAGGGAACGACGGCGCGAACCGAGCCCTACGGACAGACGACGTTATGATTATGATCGAAAAGGCCCCTAGTGAGTAATTTGTACACATACAGTTCCGTGACTGACTGACTGAATGAGTGACGTAGACAATGCTCAGCCTAAACCGTTGAAGGTAGAAATTTCGAAGATATGTTCCTTAGAAGGTGTAGCGGTGCAGTAAGAAAGGATTTTTTCGAAAATCAACTCTTAAGGGGGTGAAATTGGTTGTAAAAGTTTGTATGGAAAATTGTATTTCTCGCGTGTATCAACTTGAAACTTCGTATAAATATTCTTTAAAACAAATAATAAAACGCATATTTTAGGATTAAAAAAAAAACAACTCCTAATTGGGCGTGCAACAGGGTGTTGAAGTTTGTATGGGAAAATCGAATTCCCCGGCCTTTTCTCAATGAAATCTCGAAGATATGTCCCTTAAGGGGGGAAAACCATTTAAACGCCCGAAAATGAGTCAGTTTTCATGCTTTTTTTTAAGTGATAAAATAATCGCATCATTTAAAAATTTTGACATAATCTTATTACAACTTTCAAGTGTTAAAAAAAATCTAAACAAAACAAAATAGCGGGGTTATAAGGTATTCCTTTAGGCGTCTTTCGCGTGACATCGAAAAGTGCTTTATTTGTCTGATTTTTTTCTGTTGATCCGAGACGGAAATCGAAAATATTTTTCGATTATTGACATGTGTAAGGGAAGGATATACCAATAAAAATATTAAAAAGCCCCCCCTCCCCTAAAGGGCATAGAAGTGCAGGATTTTTATAAGAAAGGATTTTTCAAAAATCAAAACTTGAAAGGATGAAATGGGATGTAAAAGTTTGTATGGAAAATTGTATTCCTTGCGTGTAACAACTGGAAACTCGGAACAAATATTCTTTTGAAAAAATAATAAGCATATTTTAGGATTTCTTAAAACAACTCCTAACGAGGGGTGCAATTGGTAATGAAGTTTCTATGGGCTAAATTCCACGTGGGTGAAGGCGCGGGTGGAAGTTAGTCTCATATATACAGTCTGCTTGACAAGAGCGTATACGGCGAAACTCAAAAACTACTTAGGAGAAGGCGTTGCAAAAAAATATACCTACACTACATGATATGAACCGTGATGCTTTATTATTATGGGATTGAAGTTTGCATAATTGGAATGCAACGGAAATTATTCTTTTTTAATTAGTGAAATTTCTTTCGGCATAGCGTAGCGACGAAAATGCCTCAATATTTTTTTACATTTCTTGTTTAGAAATGTATAATTTAAATCGGCAAAAAAGATTGTCTATCAATCACTCTCATCTAATTGTTCCAGCTACGACCGCGATCGAGAATACGACGACGATTATTACTACGATCGTCGACGTGGCACCGATTACGATCGTGCCTACAATTCCCACGAGGATTTGGATCGTCGGGACTCGTCGTATCGCGAGGGTGAACGTCGGCAGACCAGCCGCGACGATCTCGATCGGCACGCGCGCGAAGATCCCGAGAGACGAGGAAGATCGAAGGACGAGTTGGACGAATGCGACCCGAGACGCCGAGGCGACAGGAGAGATCGGGTCGACGAACCGCCGAGACGACGAGATCGCGAACCTCGCGACTTTGATCCCCGCTATGCGCGAGTCGATCCGCGCGATCGCGACTATCCCGAGCGACGGAGAGACGAACGACGACCTCGACGTTACGACGATTACGATCCTCGAGATCCGCCCTCCCGACGCGACTATTACGAGGATCATTACGGGCGAAGGTGAGACTTTTTTGTTCTCGCGAATAAAACACTGATGCGAGATATCTGCAGGACTGAGCAGAATTGGGCCATCATTGATAAATCTGTTCGCAGTTCCAGACCGTCGAGCAGATCGTCCTACAATGATCGCGATCGAGACTATTATATGCGAGCACGAGATCCCTATTACGGTTACAATGGTGCGTATACGAAATTCTTTAACGGGTTACACGTAGCTCGTGGTCGGAAAAAAAAGACAAAGTTTCGTAAATTTTTTCTGGGAAAACGCGTGCAGGTTTTCAATTTCCTAGTCTTCCACATTAAAGAGTATGGTTTTACGTATCTTTTACTATTTTTGTATCGAAAAATATTTATAAATGTGGTGGATACAATGGTATGTGCAGACCGCTGTTTGAAAAACGTCCTTCACGGTGACCACTGCTGCTTGGACACAAATTATTCGGAATAAAAAATTCAAACGTATTTAGTTTTTGCATGAAGTTATCTAGTGCTTGGACGAGGGATTTAATAAATTATTGATTTTTGAAAACTGCGGATACTCAGAAGAGTCGATACTTTCACTTTGGACTGCGGCTAAAAATAGCCGCAGTCCAAAGTAAAAGTATCGACTTTCGGTGAAAAAAAACGCTCTGTTTTCGTTGATAAAAAAACGATGCATCGAAAAAAAAAATGCCTTCGTTTAAGCACTGTTTTCTGATGTGTAAAAGGAGCTTATGAAGTATGAGGTTGGTTGGTGCAGTGGTTTTTGAAATATTTTGGTCACCGATGTTGAAAAAAACGCGTTTGAAGTTCGCCGGTTCGCGGAACCTATTTATAAACGCCTATAACTCCCTCAGGTTTGAACGGATCGACTTGGAATTTTTTGAGAATATTTTTGAAATCTTGAGGATCCGTCGAATATCAAAAGATCGATATTTTCAAAAATTTCACCTCGGTGTAAGTCCTTAACAACAGTTAAATGATGTTGAAGGTGGCATCGTTGGAATGCAACCAGAATTCTTTTTTATTTTTTTGTTTCCTCATCTTTATCATTATATATATTATGATATTCTTTTTCGGAGATTTCAATTGTAAATCTTCAAAGAAGCATCGTAAAAAATTGTTGAAGGATTTTCACAGCGAAAAGCAAGAAAATTACATTCAAGTAATTGAAAAAAAAATCATTGCATTCCAACGCTGCAAACTTCAATCGCACATAAAAATAACTTTTTCATTGCCCAAGTTCCTTCGGGCAGACTCACACTTCGGAATACACTAAAACATTCTTAAGGATCCTTATTCAAAGATCTACAATCTAAATCTGCAAAACATCATTTTGGATAACGATAAAAATAGGGAAATGAAAATATATGGAAGAATTTTCGTTGCATTCCAACGATGCAAACTTCAATTCCATATTATTACTTATATATAATTTTACTTATAAACAAAGAACACAATTAATTTCAGGGATAAAAAATTTAAAAAAGAGTTTTTTTTTCAATTGCCGCCGTTCCATGTGCGATATTTTCGACACCGAAAATGTTTACCCGTCAAATATTTGATAATTATCGGCATTCGCAAAATACCGTTGTTCACGGAACAACGGATTGCTTCGCGAATAAAAAGTAATTGAGTTTTAATTCGACACATCGACCATGCGCGTAATTAACGAGCCGACTTAATCGCCCCATTGTTTGTTTTTTTTGTGATATCCAGCAGGCTACAATGGATACGACTACGGAGCGAATTACAACGCGAATTATTATTCCTATTTGGAGAATCTTCGGCGCACGAATCCCGCCGCGTACTCCGAGTGGTATCACAAATACTACGCCAATCAGCATCAGCCTCAAGTCCCGAGGACGGTCGGCTTGGGTTATCAGGAGGATCGTGCGAGCGTGCACTCCGGGCGAAGCTCCTGCGAAGACAGGTGAGACGAAACAGTCCTGAACAGCTCCGCCTCTTTTGTCGCAATCATGAAGCTCATCCCGTTCGAACGACACGGAAATCTCACTCGAAAAATTAATGGAAAAAAATGGGAAGATGAATTTTGTTCGGAAATTTGCCGTTCTTTCGAACGATACAAGTTTCAACGTAATCCGCAACAATGTTTTCGACTGCACATCAAAATCGTTTCGATTGCATGGCCAGATTGTTGGCGAATCCAAGTTTTTGCTTCCACGCGCCGAACAAGTCACTGTACGTCTCGTATTTCGGATATCCCGGATACGCCGAGAGTCCCCCGCGTCGAAGACGCCCGAGTTGTCGATACGAGGATAGGTGAGAGCCGGAGATAAGCTTGTAGCTCGGCTCGAACTATAAGAGATCGCAAGGTCGCTCAAGCTCAGGCACTCTGGGGCCCGAGACATCCCCATAGGAACTACTCAATCGATTGTAGACCCTCGATCTTAATTTTATCGTTTCTTCACTACCCCGCGGACTTTTTTTCGTTTAATTTTACAAAATATTTGTTTTACTCTCTTCTCACAACTTTATTTTTTATTTTTTCCTTTTTCTATATGGAAAACATCATAGTATCTTAATACGAATACTGTCATAATTTCGGTCCATTTTCTCCCTTTTTATTTACGAGTTGCTCCTTTTTTTTTGCCACTTTGAGGGACACATTGGAAAAATGGATGCTCCAGAATGAAAAAAATCCCTTCGCTATGAAACAATAAAAAAATAGAACACTTTCAGAAAGGTACGTTGAACTTGGAGAATTGATGGTCTTAAAGTTTGCGTCGTAGAAATGCAACGAACATTCTTTTTAATATTTTTTTTTTTCCTCATTTTTATGATTTCACAAAATATTTTTTTGCAGATTCTAATTATTGATCTCTAAATAAGCGAATTAAAGAATGAGTGATGGATTTTCGTTACGAAGATCAGCCGTAAGGAATTCGAGCAATGAAAAAAGAATAATTTTCATTGCATTCCAACGATACAAACTTCAATCTCATGAGAATTGATGGATAGTGACAAGAAAAAAAGGAGCAAGAGTAGCCCCAGAGTGCTAAGGAGTGGTAGATTTAACAGATTGGATTAATTTAGGCCAGATACTTATAGAAATTCGTGTATTTTGGTAATCAATCAGCTGATAATAAATTTTGTATCACTTGGCACTACGTTTTCGAATGTTTTGAAAACTGACGGCGTTTCTTCCCGAACGCATACTCGGTAGAACATGTGAAACCTTTTTTTTTTTACGTGCCACATATTAGACGTTTATTGCACCGATGAGAAAAAAAAATAACTGTATAAAATATCCATTTGTTTTATTTGTTCATATGATGTCATCTGCGTTCATGGGAAATATTTGAATTCGAATGACACAGAACTACCACGAGCGAGAAGAGGACACTCGGTGATATGTCGGTACTCGAGGACTCAAGAATTGTCTCGTCTCGTTTGACACCTACGAAATTCTCCACGTCCCATGTCATAGGTGAGATTAAAAAATTATAAAAAAAAACAAAGATATACATAAACATAAAATTTGTTTAATATATTGGAAACATTGTATTCTCATTTTTGTTAAATCTTACTTTTTCCCTCTGGATATTCAATTTAAAATCCCGTCATTCTCTGACATAAAATCTGATATAAATTCCTAATGAGCTGCTGAATAATAAAAGCTGTGGGTGCTGTGATCTTTCTTTTAAACAGTCATTTTATTTTTCTAATAAATAAAAACATTGTCTGTTCAGGTTCCCTATCGATTGGCTCGTTGCTCCACGTGCACGCCTGCTATCCAGCCGACGGGGAACGGGCTAAAGTGGACATTCTTCGACTGGACTACCATCTCATGCACGATCCCGTCGCCCGAGAACTCCGAGCGTATCCAGGACCGCTCATTAAGCAAGTGTAATTATGGCAACTAGAATGTTAAGCATGACGAAGTACAACAGCCATGGAGAATCGCCGAATTCTTTTATATTTTTTTAACACCACATGTCAAACACATTTACAGGCTGGAAATTGTATTCTGCTTTAAGAATCTGTTACCATTTTTATTCTGCCTTCATTGATTTTACTTTAAATCCATTTGATGATAAAAAAAACCGAAGAAACTTTAATAATTAATAATAAAATGTGTCGGATCCAACAGGGGTGTAACTCACAAGAAAACCATCATCGAGTATTGCGAATCGAAGATAAAGAGAGCAACAGTCAACGACGAGCTCGTCGACAAAGCGTCTTACATTCTCCTCTACGAGCTGATGATCATGTTGATCCAACAGAACGGGGTACGACACTTTTCCTTTCCCCGCCCTCGCTTCTTCCACAAAAGTGAATAAAAAATATTTACTTTTCCATAATCATAATAAAAACGATGATTAAAAAATATTGTAGAACGTCGTGGGCGTCGACATCGCTCAACTTTTGCTCAGGAACAAGGAAGCTCATCCATACGGGGTGAACAAGGCTAGTCGTGAGTCGGTACGCCGAGAATCAACGATATCTCAGAGATCCGGAGGCACAGGTGGCGACAGCTCCGCCCACGAGGGATCCCCGGGCCAGGAAGTTCCGGAAACGCCGAAACTACGGAAAACGGTCGAACAAATGACCGACGAGTTCCGGAACACTCTACTGTACGGCCTCGTTCAAGAAGCATTAGGTACAATATTTCGTTTTTTTTTCTCCTTCATGACTCGATCTCTCGTCGTTTTATTTTTTTTTCTCATGTTTCATTTTTTTTTCTCACGTTTCATTTTTTTTTCACGACAGAATACGCGATGACCGAGGGCCTCTGGGGTCACGCGCTCTTTCTCGCGAGCAAATTGGATAAACGCACTCACGCTTCGGTAATGACGCGCTTCGCGAACAGCCTCCCGGCTCAGGATCCTCTGCAGACGCTTTATCAGCTGCACTCGGGTCGCGTACCCGCCAGCGTTACGGTAAGTGGTACCGTGAGGAGAACTTTTATTTGCAATGACCGCCTTTGGCTTAGCCTTAGCTACCCTTAGCTCATGCAATTGATGCGTTTTTCAAATTGGATATGAAGAACGGAGAGAATTTCATCAATAATTATAGAAAAATCTTAATAAACGATACGTCAGCCTTAGAAGTTTGAGCGATGGTCATGAAAAACATACTTCAATTTGAAAATGATAAAATAAAAGCTGAAAATTTAAGAACGGGTATATCATATTAAAAAGGAGTACTTTCCTAAATTATATAAACTTATCCAAGCAGCTCCCAGTAAGCTCCAGCCGGCTGTGAGACAAGTTTTTCTGCCATGAGGGGGATATAAATGTAGTTTAGAAGCACAATGCTTCAGGAACGATTCTCTCACATGGCACAGCTGAATATGGAGAATGACATTGTTGAAAAAAAATTCCAGCTGAACATTTGCAGAAAAAAAGTAGAAAACTAAGACTTATTTAATTGCGTATCTACTGAAAGTGAAGTTGAAAGACTGGTAACTGGATTTAAAAACGATGAAAATTTAGTTGATTATTTTTTAAGGTATTGCAAAAGATTGACGTTAATTTCAACATGAACGTGTGATTAAAGCAAGTTTCATATTTCATGTATGTTATGTGATTATCGACTATTATGTGAAATTTTATTTAAAAAGAAATGTCCCTGCCTAAAACCCAGTTGTCAGGCCTAGGCCCTCCAAAAATAAATGCTGGCTACGCCAATGATAACCGCTGTCTCAGGGTGGAAGCTTGGCGAGCGAAATAAAATAAGACAAAAGCAACCTGCGAGTTTCCAATTCGCAGGAGGTTTTATTTTTCTGTACCGACAGCCCATTAGGATTGAACGAACGGCTAAATCCGGGCGTCCGAATAAAAGAATAACAGCGTTGTTTTTTTTTTTTTTAATTCAATTACAGTGCGTCTCGGATCCAAAGTGGGACGACTGGCGACCCCACTTGGCGATGATAATATCGAACACATCGGCAAACCCAGAAATAAATCGTCGTTCGATAACGAGCCTGGGTGACACTTTGGCGTCGCGCGGTGACATTCACGCTGCGCACTTTTGCTACATCCTCGCACAGTTGGATTTCGGACCTTACGGAATGGCCAGTGTGAAGCTCGTTCTCATAGGTTCGAATCATCAGCGACCTTACGAGGAATTCGTGACGCCTGAGGCGATAATGCTCACGGAAATTTACGAGTACGCTCGTAACTTGAGCGAGCCAGGTTTCACGCTTGTGGACTTGCAAACGTTTAAATTCGAGTCGGCCCGTAAAATGGTCGATTACGGTCTGATGGAAAAGGCGCTCTTGTATCTCGAGCAAATAGCGGTCAACGTGGCGAACGATCCGTCCAAGTACAAGGCCACTTTCATAAAAGATCTTTACACTCTGGGCGATCGTATAAAGTATCACGATCCCGTGTGCAAAGATTCGTCAGAGGATGCCGCGAGTCTCGTTTGGCTCAACAATCTCGCCGAAATTCTCGATCGTTGTCAGACCGGTGAGATAGTCCAGGATTACGGTGATGTACGCACCAACGATGCTCAAGAGAATTTCAACACGCCCGAGCAAGAGAATCACGAGGTGGCGCAGAGTCGCCCAATCGTACGCAACGACGCTTACAACGAGGCGCCTAATTCGCTTATGGAAATTCCCAGCGTCGATGAGCCACGCACAGAGTGGCAAACGCACTCGTCGCTACCCGCCAATCTTCAAGAACAGTACAGCTCCGTCGATCAACCATCACATTATCCACCCGCCAATAACGACAACAATCACTACAATCAGAACCAACAACAGGACTATTGGAGCCATCAGAATTACGCGCAACAGGATTATCAGAGCCAGGATTACAACGCCGGCGATTGGCAACAGCAGTCGGCGAATCAAACGCATTATCAGAACGAACAGGCAGATACTGACGGAAGTCAGCAACAGCCAACTTGGAATTACGAGGTGAGCTGAAGATCCAACTTTTTTAGGATTCCGTCATCGCGCTATTCTCGTAACACTCTGAAAATCTCAAAGTCATATTTACCATTGAATAACGGGTTTCGAAAAAAAAGGAAGAATAAGAGGCATCATTAAGGCAGTATTCTAGTCTAGAGGTCTAAATTTCGGGCTTGAGGAAAAAGACAAAATATCTTTAGTATCTATTTTTTGCGGCTTTTTTATTGACGTTTCAAAAGCTTACAAAAAATGTTAGGCAAAAAAAATGTTCATTGAAAAAATTATGGGCCTCTAAATATGATCGTGAAAAAAAGGGTTGAGTCGGTTGACAAGATTCCAAAGCTCCGATTTTTTCGAAACAGAAATAAAACCAATTTTCTTGATCAATAAGAATGTCATTATGGCAGGTACGAGAGAGAAAAAAATGAATGGTGCCTGTCTGAAAAAAAGTTGATTTTTCGCCCGATTTTTTTTCAGTTTTTCATTTTTTTATATATCAATGATAATCATTTCGCGATAGGGGCGATAGAGGGATATATACTGAAGGTCCATACCAAATTTGACGTCAATTTGTTCAATGGCACTCGATATTTTATATCAACGAGGTTGAAAAAAGTGGTTTTGAAAAAAACGCATTTAATGTTTTGAGTAGAATTTCAGACAACTGCAACTATCTAAGTGGTATAATGGCAACGTATGCTTACGTTATATTAATCGGCCATTCCTGCCTCGTAAACTGTGCCCTTCTCGACTTCGAAACAACGATTTTCTGAAGTTCGTTTTTCCCTGCAAGCAGTTCTAGCTTCGTTAGAATCTTTGGATTGTCCGATTCGCACCGAAATTTCCTTTTGAGGACATATTTTCAAGAGACTATACTTTAAGAAAATGCATTTTAAAAAATTGATTTTTTTAAATGTCTTAACTAGAATACTGCCTTAATTCGAGAAGCTTTTAATCTATTACATTTTCTACACTAAGAAACGTTATAAATCACATGTCAACAATTATCCGTCTTTATAAAATACTATTGTCCAATCAACGGATGGATTGGCAAGCATTATTAATTGAATGAAGTTTTGATTCGCCAACTATGCGATCACAAAACAAACCCGTCTTTAACGCGTTGCTCGCTACACCATTGGCCGCTTTCTATTTTCTTCCATCCATCCTCGTATTTATTGGCCTATGTACGTGCGAGATATTCTCTTAACAAAAGTAAATCAAGACTAGCTCGGATTGTTCGTGTTCCAAAGTACAATTGAATCCCTAGATTCTTTTGAAATCTCGAACCTTTTTGATCAACGCGTCGGTAGGTGAAAATGCAGAAGGTCGGCGACATCGCCCTAATTCCCGCCGTCTTCCCCGTCTCCCTCTGCTCCTAAAAAATTAACTCGATTCGCTTGTTTATTCATGCTTGCGAATTGGTCGCAGTCGGAAAAGGAGGAGGCGCCGCCAACGCCCGAAGTAAGTAATCCAAAAGGCGAGGCGAGCATTGAGAAAGAAAGCGCGGCGTCGCGCAACGACGACGAGGCGGGCGTCGTTACGTTGCGTAGACGAAAGTTTCGTCGTAACGAGGAATCCTCGAAGCAAACGGACGAAATAATGCCGAGGAGCACGGACCCGAATGTTCGAAGCTCGGAATCTTCGATCTCGGAAACGTCGGGAATCTTGTCGTCCGAGAAATACGAAAAATCACCGAGAACAATGAAATATCCGAAAGTCAGTGGCGCGTATCCGAAGATAAACGTGAAATCGAGTGACGGCAGGCCAACGACCAATCCGAGGTCGAGGAGGCTCGATGCAAAATTTACGAAACCACCGCCCTCCCGACCACCGGTCTTCCTCAAATGTAAACCAAAATTAAAGCTTATCCCGGGCAACAAGAGCGACGAGGAAATCGATTCGACTCCCAAACTTCCCAGTGACAAACCGACGGATTTGGACATACAATTTCGTAACATGAGTTTTGATTCGATCGCCTCTACGAACACTTGCTCCGGAAATCAAAGCGAGCGGAAAATTAACGAACTCAAGGATAGCAAAAGTTTCGAGCAATATTGCGACTTTGAGGAGAAGAGAATCATTAGAGTAGCGCCCCACATGAGACGCAAAGACGTTATTTGCGATACGGTCGATGCTTGGTCGTCGCTAAACGATGAAAAACCAAAAGTCGAGAGGTCGCGTTACAAGCCTCTCATTTTCGGCGGTACTTTTCCCATCGACGCGCCTTACCGTGGCGAAACAACGAACGACGTGTCAATGACGTTACGCAAATACGCGGCGACGGAAAAACACATGTCCAAAACGTTCGACATCGATTTTCCGGTTTGCTACGAGTAAGGAGAGACTATTTTTTTACGCAACAAGAAAACGATATATTTGCCAAAACTCGCGATTGTATGTACACGGTGTCTTATCGATATTGTAATTCTGTTTTTTTTTTTTCGTTTTCTTTTTTATATCGTCGTTAATGTATATAAGGATCATTGTCCGAATAGCGATTCGATGCAAGATGTTGAATAAAATGTGACAAAGCGATACAACGAGCTTACAGTATTTATAACCGCAGAATATCGATACTTTTATTCAGGCCAGATGTGGAACTTTTGGTCCGAGAAGGTGAAGTACCGACGAAAAGTATGGAAACACTTCGAATTTTTTATCGGCACCGGAAGTTACAGATCTCAGCCAAAAATGGCACAAAGCGATGTACGAGATAGTTTTTCGGTGATAAAAAAAATTGTCCATGATGCCTTTTTTTATCGCTAGGTGATCTTGAACATGATTTTTTTAGCGATCTTCCTATTCTCATGAACTCGCGGTTCATTTTTTGAGAAATGCCAGTAGAAATTTTCTTTCAAAGGGGCTCGAAAGGGTCAAGATTTATCTCGAGTTCACATATAAAAAGTATTTTCCGGATTTTGTCCCGCTAGGTTATTCAGCTTTTCGTAAGATAGTGGAATTAAAAAAAAAAAAGGCGCTATAACTCGAGAACTGTGGGGTTTGAAAATATTCAAGTGCGACCAAACTTTTTGTCGGTAGTATTTTAAAATAGAACTCGAACAAAACGATGTCTCCAAGCATCATTATTTTATTCCGTTATGGCTCAGCCGTAACGTGCGTATTTCAAATTTCACGTCAATTGCCCATGTTGCCCGAATCGATAAGAGCGCAAAGTTTGTCAAATGTTCACTGTAATGATACACGAATTGCACATGGCGAATGAACAAAAGAAAGAAAACGAGTAATGCGACAATACGTTATCAGGCCATTACAGTGGTCATTGACGAACTTTGACTGGACAAATTTGCGATGATGAATTGTATTTTGAATTTTAGCCAGCGCCGACGATCTCGATGGGCCCATCGTCGGGGAAGCAGTACGATCCGTTGAAGGAGCTGGAGGCGCTCGAACCATCGAGGGAAGGCTCCAAAGCGTCAGCCGATAGCAAAAAGCTCGTGGAAAAGGGAGCTGACAAGAAGAATGCGAACGCCGGTGGTTCCTGGTTCGGCGGCCTCTTCAGCAAACTTACGCCCAAGCCGAAAAATCAAATGATTCTGCCGGATGATAATAATCCAACGGTAGGCGCGTTATTCTAATATTACAATGTGTCCAATCAGTTTTTAGTCGTGGCACGATGGTGTTAGTCCTTAATTGCACACCGGAAGAGGCAATAATTCTTTTTCGACCGAGAAGAAAATTGCGCTAGTTGGGAATTTATGTTTTATGTCACTAAAAGGCGACGCGATGGTTCTCGTGGTAATTGCGATCGACCGTATCGTTCTCTTTAACAGCCAGCGAGCGTCAGGCCAGTATCCATTAGAATTCGCTGTTTTTCAAATCGAATGATTAACATGAAGTGACATTACTAACTGCGGCAGAAGTTTTTTCCCCTTGTCAACCTTGAACCTTTTTTTTGTTGCTTCCTCGTAGACGAAGCTTTTTCCGGGTTTACGATAAAAAAAATGTCCGGGAGTATGTGTGAGTGCGGGTTTTCTTTTCATTCGCGTCCTCGCTTAAAAAAAATATTAAGGTATCGAAATGAATTTTTTTACGAAGACTGCCGTTGAGGGATGGTTGGGAACGTTTTTTTTTTTCCCCAGAAAATCGGCGCAAGGTTACGGATTTCGCAAAATTTTGAATTTCCTGAATAGAACAAATTTAGTACACGTTTCCATTCACAAAAATTACGCGACACCTGCCCGTTGTTTTTTTTCGAGTATTACAGACCTCGAGTTTAAAAAGAAAGAAATCCACTAAATGGAAATTCGCACGATGCTTCCTCGTCATTTTATTCCGTTCGCAACAGTTCCTCTGTCAGGCGGTCACTGTTGAAAATCCGTTCGTACACGAGAACTTTGGAAAAACAGTTTTGTTTCGATGTCGTTTCTTTTACCGCTATCAAAGACTAATTGTAGTGTCTTTTTTTTCTCGAAACACAGATTGTTTGGGATCCGGTCGCGAAGAAATGGACGAACAAGGACGAGAGTGGAAATGACGGTGGCTCGACAAACTTGGCGCCGCCCCCGAAAGCAACGGACATGGGATTCAGGCCACCGCAAACCGAATCTCCGATCGCACCGCAGCAACAACAAGAACAACAACACCAACAGCAGCAGCAGCAGCAGCAACAACAAGCACCGCAAATTATTGCCACGCTCGATCAGTCAACTCCTACGAACAGTACGAAATTGGCCACCGGTAGTAACATGTTCAAGCTACCGAAAGGCCGTAATATGCGAGCCAATTACATCGACGTAATGAATCCCGGCGGAACAAAACCAACCGTGACAAACGCGACTATACCGACGCCCGCTACTTCGCCACTCGTACCTATGGCCACTTCGTCGCCTCAACTTTTCATCCCAGCTCCAGGTCGGAATGCAAACACAAATTTTCAATAACGTACAGTCTGACTCACAAGAGCGTTTACGACGGAAGTAAAAAACGATTTGGGACAAGGCATTAAAAAAAAAAATACACACACACACACACACACTACATGATATAAACCGTGATGTTTTGTTATTAATAAGTGGCCCAGCTGCATCCACTATTTAAACGCCTGGCGTCTCCAAGGCATACTTTCCACCAATTTCATGACATAATTTGGTGACAAAGACCTCCATATGAGTCGAATCTGTCGGAATAATTGCTTAACCCTTCGTGGTCACCCTGGGTAGAATCGAACCGTCGATCAATTTTTGGCGTAAATATATAATAGTTGCTGGCTTCGAATGGGACTGTATTTCACCATCTTAACTGGAGTTTGAAGTATCCTCATACCATAAAATTTACCCTCTTCACATTTCGGATTAAATACCTTTTTTTGGAACGCGCACTATGCTACTATTTTTTTCCCAAAAGTAGCATATCTAAGGAGTATCACGTCCAAATTTTAGGTAAAAATGTTGAAAATTCACGGAACTATGATTTTTTGAGCGAAAAAGTGTCTTTATTGCGTTTTCACCTCTTTATGATTGTTTTTTAACATGTCGCCATTTTATTTCTTATAAATACATTTTTCATACATCATCTAGAAAGTTCACCGCATGTTCCGTAATTTTTTGAACTACTTCGGACGGATAGTTTGGTACTTGTATTGTTTTTTGAAAACTGACTTAGTCATTTTTAAAAAAACAATACTTTTTTTGAAAACTGACTGGGTAGGATCGACCCAAGTGTGACCACTGCGATTGAATTTGGATGTGTGACCACGAAGGGTTAACGGGCCCCACTACCTGGAGGCGCGCGTTCCAATCTAGCCGTACACGCTTTTGTCCAACAGACTGTAGCACCAGTGATTTTCAATTTTATATATTTATTTTTACTACATTACAGTGAACGATCCAGCAGCCCCTATGGATTTTTTGACACCGGTGTCAGGACCCGCAGCTTCCGGCGATAACCCTACTCAAGGGGTAAGTCAATCGCATCGTTTTCTCAAACATTCAACTTCCTAGGGAATTTACCAATATCACAAAGAAAAGACACAAACACACTGTCGATCGTGATACGTTTATTACTACCAATGATATTCGCACAGTTTCTATAATGACCGTACCACTTGGATTCTCCTGGCTCTGCGGAATGCCATATAGAGTTTCGTTTATTTTTTTTTCTCTCGTTCTTCTTTTCTCGATTATTCTCGAAGCTTTGGGGATGTATGTCGAATTAGTCTGTCCCGTTTTATAGCATTGTTTTTTTTCGAGATCATGGAGGCTCAAAATGGATAGACTGAATTTAGTGATGGGAAGAGTTGTGTGTTTCGCCGAAGCCCTAGGTTACGCTTTTATTTCGATGGGCACGAAACGACAGTGGCTGCCATACATTCTTGATAATCGATTTTTCATGTTTTTCTTTTCGTCGTTCGGTGTCTAGAATTGTATTGTTTCGTGATCTTTTCCCATGTTTGCGAAATTACATTCGTCTCCTATCTGTCACTCTCACTCTTTTTTTAAATTAATGCGACAGGATCTCGTTACGGCTTCACGTGTTTTCGCGTAGTATTCGATAATATATATTCGGTAATCTCGAATATATCTCGCCTGCGATAGTTCTCGTCTTGAGCTTATCACCACACTTGTTCCTCACGTAGTTTTGCCACTCGTGCTACTTGACTGCCCGGAATCAGTTCAAGATTAATTTTTGTCCGTGCGTCTGTAGCGAATATTTTTGTTTTCTCTTCACTCTGACGATGTACCACGTTAATTCACCGTTTTTATTTTTCTCTGTGTTTACTTCTTTGCCGCAAGCAGTCGGGGATGCAGAATGACGTAGCCAAATAACAATTCTTGCCACTAGTAAGGAGATCTCTTTATTCACTTTATTACCTGTTTATATTTCTATACACATTTACATCCATATGTATATTGTTGCAATGCGGTCTTGATTCTTGGTTATGCACAAGTGTGTCTTGCTGAAAATGCTACAATGTCAGTTACTTTTTAGGGTTCAGTAGTCACTAGGAACCCTAAAGCAGTAGTTTCGTGACGTACGTCTGACACAGAGGAGCGCCTTTTAACCCTTCGGAGGATTTCTAACCGTTGGCTTCAAAGACATAAATAATTCGTGCAAAAATTGGCCTGGAGTTTGCATCATTGAAACGCAACGAAAAGTTATATTTTTATTTCCCTGTTGACATATCATGATCGAAAATTACGTTTTGCAGACTTAGATACTACATCTCTAAATAAGGGTCCTAAAAAAATGGTGTTGAAGTTTACATCGTTGGAATGCAACGAAAATTCTTATTTTTATTATTATATCTAATTTGTTTCGCAGATTCCAATTGTACATCTTCGAACACGCATGATAAAAAATCGTTGAGGGATTTTCATGAAAAAAAAAAACAGGAAAGAAAAATTCAAGCAATTAAAAAAAATGCATTGCATTCCAACGATGCGAATGTCATGGAAAATTACTTTGTTTTTTCATTTTCATTTTTTCACTTTCATTTTTCATTTACACACACTGGAACATTTTTTAGGATCCTTATTTAGAGATCTACAATATGAATCTGCAAAACATGATTTCGGATAGTGATAAAAATAAGGAAATGAAGATATAAGAATTTTCGTTACATTCCAACGATACAAACTTCAATCCCATCTTAAAAAATATATCGGTGATTTCCGAAGCTTGAGTCTGCCAAAAGGAATTTGGGCAGTAAATAAAAAGTTATTTTCATTGCATTCCAACCATGCAAACTTCAATTATATAACGTACAAGCATTCAGCGACTACTTTGAAGTAGAATTTTTGCGAGCACTATCAAAGAATAAGTTTCGGGAAAAAAAAAAACGGTTATTAAATTCCCGAGGTTCTGCCATATTTTCCACACCAAAAAATCTTACGCCTCTAATATTAAAAATTGTCGGTATTTGCAGGACACCGTTTTTTCCTATAAATTAAATAATGGATTAATTCGCACGCTTTTCGAAAGTAATTACGTTTTAATTGAATATCACAATTACGCGCGTACCTAACGAGCTACGAAACCCTACTTTAACGAGTGCTTCGGACACGCGATCGAACCGCTTTATTTTAATTTTTACAATTCGCCGTCGCGATACACTCGCCGCGGTAGTATTTGAGCCATCGGTGTAAAGAGTAAGGCTGTGTGCAAGTACGTATTGTTATCGTAAGCGGCTCGTTAGAAATGGTACGAGCACGAACACGCAAGCGGGTACGTTCGTGTGGGTTTTGTTTTGCGTTGAATTGTTGGTACATGGAATTCGACACTTTTGCACGCTCTCGAACGCTACGAAGTAGTCGCGATCGTCAGGCTTTTCGTCTTTTGGATTTTTTACCTCGTTTTGCAATTTTTTTTTCATTCATTTCATTTTACAATCTCGTTTTTTTCCAACTCGACAGTTCGACATTGAATTTCGGTCGAATGGAGTAGTATGACGTCAGCGACGAGCGAACAACCAAGACGTTGACAGTGACCGAAAAAAAAATATTACTATATACATTTTTTTTTGCATTGGTACTCGAAAGAGTCAAAAAGTTTGCTGCGTGCATGAAAAATTGCTGGCACGGTTTTTAGTTATTTTTCTTCCTCTGTGGCATGTTTCCCTTCTTTTTCTCCCTCATCTATATGCGCAATTTCATCGATACAAATTACACACGCTTTGGCATCGAAACACTATTGATTTTTATTTATTTATTCTCTCTTTATCGTGACAATTTTATCGAGCATCGCAATAACGGGACGAACGATGCGTAAAACTTGACACAGTATTTTCTCTTTCCAATTTGAAGAAACCCTTTAAGGTGACGAGGCTCGGATGAGGGTGCAAGAGGGATGGTAATCGAAGCGATGACGACAGAGCGAGAAAAACGGACAGGGAATGAGTTTATTCGGGTTTGTTCCTAGCTGAAAAAAACATTTCGTATTTGGCACATTTAGGTTACGAAAGTCACTGGAACATTTTTCAAAATTCTTATTTAAAATTTATAACTAAAAGCTGCAAGAAAGAAGGTTTTAAGTAATAATGAAGATAAAGAAATTTAAAAATCAAGAAGAATTTTCGTTGCGTTCCAACGACGGAAATTTCAACAGCATCAGAACGTACACTCAACTATTTCTCAAAAGTGTTGCCTCGTTGGAATGCAATGAATATTCTTATTGATTTTGTCGTTTCTTTACTTTTATTACCATGTGAAATCTTTATTTTGCAGAATTCGATTATAAATTTTTAACGTCGATGCTCAAAAATGTTTCCGTGATTTTCGTAGTCTGAATGGGCCAAAAAAATTACGGCAATACGGCAGAATATATTTTTCTGGCGTTGCAACGATACAAATTTCAATGCCATTTGATTTTCCATGAAATGAGGCTGAAACTTTGTAGGGAAATACAAGAACTCACGAACATATGTAGTTGAAAATAGTTTTTGTTACCAACTGAGTCTTCCACCCAATTTTATATTAGCCCGACGCAAAACACATTCTTCGTGCGCCTCTCCCGCTCTGACCTCACATCGCAAGTCTGTTGCCATCCCGTTCACGCTCATGTCATCGTCTGGAGCAAGTTCGAGCGTTCGATCGACGAACTATAAAAGATACTGATTTTCTTTTTAAACAAAGATATGCCCAACTAGACTTCAACTTCGAAGTTTTAAGTTCTACTTGTGTCGTTTTTGCAAATAAATTAAAATCCAAGCAATTTCGCTGACGCTTTAAACCCTTCGTGGTCACCATGGGTAAAATCGACCCGTCGATCAATTTTTGGCGTAAATACATAATAGTTCCCGACTTCGAATGGGACTGTATTCACCATCTTACCTGGAGTTTGAAGTATTCTCATGCTACAAAATTTACCCTCTTCACATGTCGGAATAAAGATCTTTTTTGGAACGCGCACTATGCTACTATTTTTTCCTAAAAGTAGCATATCTAAGGAGTATCACGTCCAAAATTTAGGTAAAAATGTTGAAAATTCACGGAACTATGATTTTTTGAGCGAAAAAGTGTCTTTTTTTGTGTTTTCACCTTTTTATGATTTTTTTATAACACGTTGCCATTTTATTTCTTATAAGTACATTTTTCGTACATTATCTAGACAATTCAAAGCATGTTCCGTAATTTTTTCTAACCACTTCGGACGGCTAGTTTGATCATAATACTTTTTTGAAAACTGACTAGGTAGAATCGACCCAAGTGTGACCACCGCGATTGAATTTGTATGTGTGATCACGAAGGGACAGTAAAATTTCCGCTCAATTCGTTATTCTACATAAGAACCTGTCCCAAATTCTCCCAAAATTTTTTTTTCTCAAACACGCTACAATGGAACTTACCGAAACTTCACAGTTGCACTCGTACTCGACGGATCGTCGAGTACGTCGAGTACGAGTAATCCGCATCCTCTCGAAAGTCAGAGAGTGAACCGCTCGAGCCTTCCTCAACGCGGTTCTGCGTTTGCTTGTCGCGCTATTGCGAGACTCGAGTTTTACAAGCTTCGCTGACTCCTCGTATTCAGTCTCAGAGACCACGATATTGTGTTGTATATGGGGTATAGCTCTCTCGCTGGAGCTCGAACAGTTCACTATCGCGTGAGGTACAGAGCTACACAATGCGGGACCCGCGTCTCCTCCAACGTACGAAGGTAAAGCACTTTTCAGTTTACCGTTCTATATCTGTGTAACTTTCCTCGCCAACTCGAGCAATCACTGTCTCGAAATAAAACGTAAACTAATTTTTGTTTTGCTCTTCGTGAATGTAACGTTAAAAATAATTAGTAAAATTTGATCGAGAAACAATCGGAAAAAAAGTTCCTCGCTCTCACACACTTGAGGACACATAACGAACTAGAGAAGTTTTTTTGTTTAACCAGCCCACGAAAATACAAGAATCGAATTAAACACATTTGCACAGCGCAATTTTTTTGAGGAGTTTCGACACTAAAATCGAAATTCTTGTAGACGATAGAAATTTATATAATCGAAAGATTAAATTAGGATGCATTAAGTGTCGAAAAATCAATCAGTTTCACAATATAGTTTCGGAGATTTTTAATGTTCAAGTTGAAACTTTATCCATTTGGATACATATGACACCTCATAAACACCAGTTATTGGACTGTAGGGACAAACATAATATCGAGATTTAGATTTTAAAAACTGAGCAAACTGTTATTATAGTGTTAGGGATATCGTGTTGAATAATCGAGTGGTTTCTCGGATTCTTTCAATAATACTCGGCAAAAGATGTAAATTTTGAGCTCGAACGCTTTTTTTCGGAGATTAACGAAAATTTTACGTTAAACGTGGCGACACCACGTTAACTTGATCTGTCGAGTGAGCCACTCACAGTTTTAACTGGCGGGTATTTCAAAATCGGCGGGGGTCTAAAACGTACATAGTAATGCAGCATTTGAACTTTATAATGAAATGTATTTATTCGTCCGCTCGACATTTTTAACGTTTTCTCAACTTTGTCGAATCAGAAACTCTCTACAAAACTTTGAACGTTGAACGTTTGTCACCATGTAAATCACCTGGAGCCGACGACGCTCTAGCGATAGTCATCCGTGCCAATGGCAGAAATTGTCCCTGTTGCCAAGTTTAACGGTTATTTTTTCTTAAATAAAATTGCAACATATTTATATTTAATTACAAAAATGAAAACTATTAATATAATTCGCCGGCTCGGAAACAAAAATAATTCATTTTTACATGAATTTTTATTCGCCAGAAGTTGACAGCCTACTGAACAAACTCATTGTATTTTCATCGCCACTCTTGCAGCCAAGGAACGGTATCGAAACTCCTTAAAACATCGCATACTTTTCTTTCCAGCTTAACAATGGCGTAAAGTAACGCGGCGAGGCTTTGGGACACTGGAGTGCTTTTTGTTTATTTTTAATTGTTAGAAACTCGCGTCTTTGGTTTTGGGCTTATTTTTCGAAGTTTTTTGCTTCTAGACAATAGTTATTTTCTGTCTACTATTAATATATATATATCACAACAAAATGTATCCCGCCACTGGCTCCGTTGAAGATTCGCGATTTTCTACAATTATCATCATGTTTTTCAATTTCTTCAGGGACCAATGATGTACAATCCAACGGATGTAAAGGATCGATCAATGAAGAACACCTCGAGGAGCCGATATCCGCCCCGATAATGATACGAAATCCGTTCGTTTCAACGTTCAATCCTCGGGAGCGCCGACGAGTAAGTGATCCCAAGGGATTCACACGAATTATCTTCGTGTGTATACGCGTGAGCAATTTTATTTCCTAAATTGTCGAAAAAAAAGAAAAACAATATTCGTTGCTCGCGTAAGATTTCTACCAACGTAGCCGAGAATCGATGCTTAGAAACATTTTTCCTACAATCAAAGAATCGAAATATCTACAGAAAAAAAAGAACCATCTATACCGCTCGTCGGGACGGAGAAAGATTGGAGAAACTTTCTTACGACTTCGTGGCCCCGTCGACGTGTTCTCATAGCCGTAGATAGAATTTTCACGTTGATTGGACCGAAAGTTCCTCTTTTTTCTCGTTCCTTCTTGTAGCTTCGTTTAAGTGATCGCGAGCTCGCGCGATCAATCGTTACGAGATATAATCAACGACAAGAAAAAAATAACAACCTGTATAAATCTATTGACAATGCGTGGCCCGCGCGGGCTTTGTTGTACGTGCTAGAAACTGAAAAAGTCTGATTTTATAAAGTGACCGGACTACGCCGTTAGCGATTTAAAATTAGAGGCCGGTGCGACGACAATGTGGAATATTCCCATGCGATGGAAATGCATTCGCGTTCAATCGGATTATATATATATATATATATATATATATATATATATATATATATATATATACACATACATATATATATATATATTATCCGTGCATCACTCGCTGGCAATTTATTCGTGATACAAAACGAGAAGACACGATCGAGTACGATGCCGCTGCCTCGGTATCGTTCGAAATCGCAATTAATCGAATCGTGCGCCGTTCGTCGAATTTGCAATTCAAGCGTCGCAATGAAAATTGACACCTCCGTAGATTTGCAATGTTCCGCTTCCCCCTTTATACACTTTTGCGTTTGCGTTCTCGAATCTCGGAGGTATCAATGTTCCTCAGTCTTTTCGCCGTTGGCGCGTAAAACGTCGAGGCCAATTTGCGAATTATCGGTATAACGCCATCGCGTGTTGGACTCTGGGAAAGGTTGAGCACGAAAAACATGCTGGTTTCTTTGCTTTCCATGCCTACCGATCGATGCATCGAATCAAATGTTTTATTGGACGTCCCAGAGAGAGAAAGAAAGGGAGAGAGAGAATATGTGCTATACGAGATCGGGTGCTTGAAAGAATTGCAAAAGCGGCAAGTGCATAATTATAAGGGGAGAAAATAGCTAGGATGAATTTACTACGTCAGAGGGCCAGAGTTACGCGACGTGAGTCCTTCGTAAAAACCGATCCCGAAGGCGAGAAAAAAAAATCATACATTCCGTTAGAGATATTGGGAGAAGAAGAAAGCTAGAAATGGTCTATTTTGTTTCGTTCTTTGTCTTTTTTTTTATCGATATAAATTCAAACGCGACTGCTCCACGGGGTCTATATGATTTGTAAATAAAAATTTAATATCCTAATTGCCGTATGTGGCAGCCGAGAATCCATCAGGGAAGCGAGGCATCGAATAAAAAAAATAATTAAAAAAAAACGTTTGTCCGTCTTGCTATCCGCTATTTATATTCGTTGAGTGCAGTCCGAGAGTGCTTAGTCCCAATTATATTCTGACCTCGTATAACACGAGAAATTTCGAAAACGCTTTTGCCGTCGGCTCTAGTGTTGCAAATTTTCAACTTGTCATTTTTTTTTGTCCGTTGTATTCTTATTCTGCTTCTTCTTTTGTTTCTTCTTCGTAATAACGAACGCGTGAATTTGCTCGATACGCCGCGGAACATGATATACTTGAAAAAAAAACCCTGAGATTCCGAAATGGAAGAGAATTGTCGGCCAGGAAAGCATCAGCGATGAAAAAAAAAATGGCAATCCATGTATATACACATAACGCATATATATGTGTGTGATGTACACCCAGAGCTCGGTCGACAGTTGGCCTCTTCGGATTCGGTCCACAGCGATGAATAATAATTATACGTTTCTAACTCTAAGCGACATTCCATTTTTCTAGTATTTCTTCAGCCGACCGTCAACTACTAACAATCTTACTTTTTTATTTCTACTAAATACTTTTGCCCGAGCATCAAATATAAGCAATAAAAAAATCCCGTTGTAATATATATTTCATCCTCAAAGGATCGAATGCTCAACTATCTTTAACGAGACTACAGCTTCAATTATTTTTCCCTTTACGAACACCATTCTCTTTGTCTTTGTGAGGAATTTCAGTGCCATTTGAGTCAACGGTTTTTGGGGGGAGGGGAGAGCCCGCGTTCACGATTTGGGAAATTGAATGAAAATTATAGATCGAATCGAGAAGTTTTGAGACACCAATAAGTTGGGTCACTACAGCTTCAATTATTTTTCCCTTCACCAACACCGTTCTCGTTTTCTTTTTGAGGAATTTCCGGTGCCACTTGATTTTATCAATTGGCAAGTATCTTTTTATATAAAGATGAAAAGATAATTTCCCTTTCTCCTAAGATAAGATAATTTCTTCTCCAAAATAAAAAGATAATTTTATCAATTATCTTTTTATCTTGGGGAAATGACGATGAAGTTTGCATCTTTGAAATGCACCGATCTTTCATGGTTTTTTATTTGGTTTTTCATTTTGTCTATATGATGAACAATGAAATGAAAAATTAAAAAGAAATTAATTTTCGTTGCATTGCAACGATACAGGCTTCAACATCGTTTGGGAAAAGGCACCTCGATTTAGGAAAATGTACGGAAATTATGGACCGAATCCAGAATGCTGAGGAACCAATTGGTTGAGTACGGCACTTCCAGATATATATATGTGTGTGTGTGTGTGGGTGCGTGTGTGTGTATACTCACGTTTGGTGTAAAGTTATAAAAAAAAAGATGCGTGCTGAATGTTTCTCGAATAGAGACAGAGGGAGGGGCTAGTGTTAAAGTTGAAAAGAAGTATTAATTGAGCTGTATGTTATGTATGTATAGGAACGGTTTATATAAGCGATGTGATTGAGCTTGACTATGTAAAAAAAAAATATTATAAAGCAGCCAAAAGCAGGAAAACAAAAGTTTCGAAGCAAAAGACAGGAAAAAATAATACAAACAAGAATATCCACGCAATTTCGAACTCCGGAGTTGACGTACGCGTTAAATGGGAATCATGGATAACGAATAAAAATGTGTACTGTATATTATTACGATTGCAATTATTATCACGATACAATTGCTACGATAATAAATGAATAAACAAATGAATAAAGTGTAACGAATCTAGGCGAAGGTTCGTAGAGTTTGACAGTTTTTGTGCAATTTCCGCTGAGAAAGAATCCTTCGTAGTTTAATTTCAACGTAGCTACAATCTTCGTGCTTTTTTTTTTTTCTTTTTTATTTTCCAATGACATAGTGCTGGAAAGTTACGAAACGACGAGCGAGATTAATTGCTCGTCTTGGCTGGAGAAGTACTCGAGTTTCGATGATAAATTTACTTCTGATCGATTTACGACGATCGCGGAGGGAGGCTAGTAGGGATCGCATCAGCCAGAGCCGGAAGTTGAGATTCGACGGAGAAACTTGAATCCCCGCGTGGCCAATCGATGTGAAATTTCTTACGGTCGCGCTCGTGAGCTCGTCGCCGCAACGGAGACGATAAATTATGTCGTAGCAAACCGGAAGAAATGACGTGACAAAAGCCGAGAGTGCCGCACGACGAGGAAAGCTTTTTCTACGTCGATAACGCGCGAGACTGACGAAAGAAAACCGATAACGCGTGAAATTTGAATCGAAGCTCGTTCGAGAGGCCTCGATACAGGGCACGGTCGACTTAGTCCTTCGGATTGGTGTACGAGGCATTTGGCAGGTTGTTGCTGCCCTCTCCCGTGAATATACATCGTTTCTCTATCTCGTCGTTTCCGGTTTGGCCAAGTCTCGTACCGTCGCTTGTAGTAGACTCCTGATTCGCGTCAACTTCCGGTCCGAAGACGAAGCTTGTCTCGTAACGTGTGGACCAGTTGGCATCGGTCCTGGCAACTTTTCGCGCTCGTTCCGTCTCGTCGTCCTTGAAGGTACTCTCGTTCGTGTCCGAGATGGTTCTCGATCTTTTGGAACTTCCGGGACTGGGATCGGAGAATTGAATGGGATCGTTGGTTCCACCACAGATTTCGATGGCATTGATAATTTGGAGCCTCATTTCCGTATCCTCGGGAATCTCTTCTTCGTCGTCGAATTCCGGAGCGGCAGGATCCACGCTTTCAAAAGTTTTCGGCTCATCGTACTTGACTTTCCCGCTCGGTCCTGCCTCGCCAGATAAATTTAGCGCTCTCGTCTCGTCTCCTCTTTCGATCCCGTCCGGCACCGGAAGTTCCAAGTTCTCACGGCTTCTCGGCGTTTTTCTTGTCATCGGAAATCCTTCCTCGAGTATTTCCTGCCGATCAACGTGATCGGGTTTCCGGTTGCTTCGCTCAACGATTTTTCGCGATATCTCGTCGACGCTACGATCGTCCGTCAGCTCGACGATTGGCCGACGAATCTTGCGAAGATTGTAACGATGCTTGTTATTGTTGGTAAGAGGGTTGAAACGTTGCTCTCGATTGACTCGACGATCGCACGTTTCATCGCACAGATCGTCGTCGAATGTGACGAACTTCCGGAAGCTCATACCGGTACCGAGACTGTCCCACTCGGGACATTGGATCTTGAGGAAAGACTCGTCCTCGCGAAACTTCGTTCTTTGAAAGCTCGACACTACGAGCTCCTGCGGGACGTTTCTCCAAGCTTCGTGTATACGAGCGACGATCTCTTTCGTGTCCCATTCGCTGCTCAGCCCGGTTGATTCTCGACGACGCACGAAGTCCGCGTAGCTACGACGATACGTCATTTTCACGGAATGAAAGACGTCACCTCGCAGGGGACGCAAATGCGCGGGAAAGTCACGCGGCAAAAAGACCAATTTTACGTTGCTCAAACGTTGCACGTCGTGCAACGAACGAATTCTCTCGCGACTCAGTAACAAGAGTATACGCCTTTGTGACTCTGACATCCGATTGTTCAATTTTTCCAACCATGTGACAAAATTTTCGTCACTTGTGCTGCAGCCAAGCTGCCGACGATTTTCCATCGATATCTCCAAAGATCTTTCCACCATGCGAGGATCGCTTATCAGTGGCTCGAGCTTTTCCGTTCCCGACGAATTGCAACACAACAGAATTACGATTCTTCTCGTTTGCGATGTAATACGAGCAATTTCGGGAAAGACCTCGTCACCGTGACGCTGAAACGGAATATCCACGGGTTTCCTCGACGGGAAAAAAATCGGATACATAACGAGCTCGTCCACGTTGAAGAGATCCTTGTGCCTGTATTGCGTTAGCAGAGTTCGCAACAGATCTATCCAGGCTCTGTAGTCTGGGAATGTTGGCCCGTCGCAGCTCGTTAAGCTCGGTGAAAAGCCGTGCTTTTTCAGGAATAATGTGAGCCAGCCCTCGGAACATTTGAAACCTGCCCGATTTGAAGGAAAATTCAAGTAGGTGGCCTCTACCTTCATAACGACGATATTATTTTTATACTTGTGGAAAATGAAAAGAGAAATATATTTTTCTTACAAATATGAATAATTTCTTGTTAAAAATAATGGATAAGGTTAATTACCATGTCTTGGTAATATTTGCAGAAATTTTTGTTGAAAATTTGAATATAAAAATTCTCTATAGAATTCTAGAATAAATTCGAATATGAGAATTATTTTTGTTAATAACTTTTAAAAAAATGAAAAAAAGAATAATTTTTTATTAAAAATAAAAGTAAGAATAATAATGTGTTACAAATTAAAATACGAATAATTTTTTGTTCACAATAAAAATAAAAATAACTTTTTCTTAAAAATAGGGATAGAAATATTTTTTGTTGTTAAAAATAAGGATAAAATACTTTGGTTGCTAAAAATACGGAAAGAAATATTTTTATGTTGAAAAATAAAATATTTGTTTTAATAAAAAATACGGATAAAAATTAATATTTGTTAATTTATTATTTAAAATGTTAAAATGATGATGAATGTTAATTTTAATTGTAAACGTTATCTTGAATTCGAAATGTTGAAGCGAATCTTGTTGAATTTCTTATTTTGTTTTCTTAGAAATATTTAAATTATGTTGAATGTTAATTTTGATTATAAATGTTAAATTCAATTATGTCAACATTTTTGTACATATATGATTAATTTACCCGCAAAGTTTGATAATTTCACGAGACGTACCCGTGAATAATAAATCACCCAACTAATACGAAGGAGAAAGCTTTGAATGGGTGTATTATTGGAAACTGACCGATAACGCCGAAAGAAGTTGCCAATTCCATGGCTTTTTCACGGAGAAGTTTTCTGTCGAGTGGCTCGTTAGTCGCGTGCCTCTCACAAATCCATTTCAGCAACTCCGCCTTGAGCTGGAGCGTCAACGTCGTCGATGATTTCATCGAAACTTTTTTCACGGACATTTTCCTGTCTCCCTCGCATTGGGGGAGGAAAATTTCACAGAGAACGAGTGACACGGTTCATGATATGGTTATTAATACCGCGAGATCTGACGTTTCGATTTCGATGGCATTTGTCGTAAGTTGAAAAAAAAAACAAAAGGTTGACAAGTCGCTCAGTGCCTGAGGAAACGAGAATGTTCGTGATCTTTGCTTGAAAATTATTGACGGAGCCAGTTCTCCTGAAACTTTTTTTTATTCATATAATTCACTAGCGAAGATTTTTATAATTCAGACCTTATTGTTGGAAAAACTATAATTTCGAGTCAATATCTGGTCAACTTTGCGAGGCTAAAAAAATGTGTATTGAATATTGGAATGAGCTTTTTATTATTCATTAAACTTAATTATAAAAAATAATTTATTAAAGTTTATCAAATTTTTATTATTATTTTAAATTAAAAGACTGTTAAAAGATGTATTTTTTTGGTTTTTCTACAAGAATAAATATTTTCTAGATTGACAAAACGTGATAGAGTATCCTATCACGGTTACTCGATCGCCTATAATTTTCCGCAACTTCCTTCCACACTTTTTCTCGCATTAGGAAAATGTCTCAATCACAATGATAATGAAACTCGCTTCTTTTTGCACCCAATGAAAAAAATGCATTTGGAATATCCTTAAATTGAACGAAGATATACCTCTATGTAGATACTTTCGAATAAAACAAATTTGGATGAAATCGGACAAATAATTTTTGAGATAATAATTCCCAAAATTCACTTATTTTTTCCGCCGTCTACTCGGGTGTGCCCCTTTAAGAAAATTGCACCTTGGTGGGCTGACGAAGACGGGCCGGGTTGAGTGCGTAAATGTATGTAAGCATATGCCCCTAGCGAATTATTCATTCGTCATGACGGCGTCAACAGCCTCTGTCCGTCTCATCAATTGCCTTGGACGTCTGGTCACGTAAAAATTATATTAAAAATACCAGAAAAATGAAAACGTGGTAAAACACACATATATATATATATATATATATATATATACTCTCATGTACATTTTAATAAATAAAATAACGTGCAGTAATACGTTGTCTTTTGAATAGCCCATACGTCCAGACATTACTCGGTCCTCGTTCCATACTGGTCACTCCGTATTTCCTGAAGAAGGAAGAATTTCACGCATCCTAATGAAGAACGTTTTCCCTTATATCGCGGCGTCAAAAAAAAAAATGTCGAAAAATCCCAAGCGACAAAGAACCCAAAATACTTGAATTTTATAAACAAAATATATATATATGTATACATAGAAAATGAGTGACTTTCCGAAAAAGTATAAATCTTCTCGTACAAAAGTATAAATCGTTTGAAAAAGTATATCTTGAAAATCGATTTACATCGGATCACTGAAATCCATTGTAATTATCGTTTGTTATTTATTTCACGGCACTTTGACATAATATTACATAGGTGAACACTCACGAAGCGTGCAGGTTATGTTTTAATAAGCAGAGCTTTTTCGGGGCCGGTTTGCGATTCCGAACTTTGAATGATCAGAACGCTAAGAACTCCGAATTTATTAGCTAGTACTGAATACTTCTGGAAATTTATAATTCCAGAATTTTGTAAACAGAATTATCATATAACCGGAATTAATAGTACATTAAGGAATTAAATGACAATAATCATGGGATCGACAGATAAAGCGTTGACATGAAAACACAGCACATAAAAAAAGTATCAACTTCCCATGATTAGAGAGTCCATAGTTCCGAAAAATTGTAGTGTTATAAATTCGAGTTCCTGAATGGCGAAGGTTTGTACAGGGAAAAGTTCCGAAAATAAAAATATCGATAAGAATCATCGATAGCTAAACATCCTTACATTATGTGTTCACAATAAAACGTGAAGGTTGATCAAAACTCTGGAAAAAATCTACCACTAAAGATCCGAATTCCGAAAGAATTTCATCAGAAAGACCAAAATTCCGAAAATCTGAACACCGTCAAAACACGTGGTTGGTGCTGCCATCTAAACGCGTTAGGCTAACTTGCTATTTGCTTTATGTGTGACTTTTCGGAATTTTGAGCATTCTGAACGTTCTTTATCGGAATCTTACACTATCTAAACTTCAGTTTTCGTAAACTGGATGATCGAAGCTGATTTCCGGAGTCCAAAACTTACGTGAACCTGACGAATCTCTTATTAGATTTTATTATATTAAAACTTTCTGATATAGCTCGTTTTCTATAATAAAACTTTTGGAATTTTGTGGCATGCTTAATATTACATATTCGGAGTTTTGTATGTCGTATTACTGGTCGTTCAAATAAAGCGTTGATCTTCTTCATACTATTTCTGAAAATTGCCTCTCATAAGAAATCATATTTGTATCCTTATTCTATCGCTACTCGTACCGTTCTGCATTATTTACAGTCAACTGTAAAGACCTTCGCTGGCATGATCTTTATGAAACTTGTAGTTTTGGAACATTAAAATTAGGAATTTTAAACCGTCGGAGCATTCTAAGTTCGGAATTTCAACTTGGTCCCGTTTTTTCTTGTGACTGTTCACATATTTTCGTTTCGAACGTGATAAGAATTCTCAAACGTTGTGTTGATCGGAAAACAGTGCAGAATCCATTTGGATCCCAATGAAGACTCCCTATGTGCGGTGTTCTCAATAAATCCCTATAGAAATGTGGGCATATCTTGGGACTCTCCACCAAATTTGTGCGCGGGATCGGGAAAGGATATTTCTCTTTCTTAGAGATTCATCAAAATCCGTTTGAGAATTTCAAATGAAAAATTCTCACACGATGTCAATCAGGAAATAGCGCGATCTACTTGGATTCCAATGTAAACTCGCTACGTGCGGCGTTCTGATCAAATCCCTATAGGGATATGGTAGGATCTGGGGATACCTCAACCAATCTCTGCACGGGTATAATACCCCAATAATGAGGCAGGGATTTAATTACAGACGGAGATAATTATCCTTCATGTGTTTGTACACGTTTTGCTTACATGATATCCGGCTTCGATTGTACACGAGTACTATTTATACTCGTATATCCACTAGCGATGAGGGATGAAAAGCAGCGATGGATGCACATTGTTCCGAGGAGAGCGAAGCTCATGTTGGGAGAGTTTATTGTTGATTTTACACAGTGCACTGGATCTATGCAGCAGAGAGTGCAGTGATCTTTTATTCGCGCTTCTGTTCAAGGCAGAGTGAGTATAATTGTTACGAAATACAAAGCTTATGAGGCATAATCTGGACTCTTTATATGTATCCGTGTATTTACTCGTATACATGTTTTTATGTTGAATTTAATATGGGTTTATGCATAATTCCGGAGCGAAATTCCGACAGATGTCGTTCGCAGTTGTTTTTCGGGAGGTAAAAAAGTTTAATCTTTGGGTGCCGCACGTACTGAGCGAAAAGAATTCAATGGACCAGATTGCAGCTTGCGATTTGCCGCTCAAACGTCATCAAAACGAACCATTTTTCAAGCGAATAATTACTGACGATGAAAAGTGGATTGTCTACAGTGTCAGTCGAAAAAGATCATGGTCGAAGCTCGGGGAGGCTGCTCAGACGGTCGCAAAGGCTCGATTACACCCAAACAAGGTCATACTCTGTATCTGGTGGGATTGAAAAGGAATCGTCCATTATGAACTGCTGCCACCCAACAAAACGATTGATTCGACCAAGTTCTGCTCACAACTGGCCAAATTAAAGCGAGCTATCGATCACAAGTGGCTCGAATTGGCGACCAGAAAGGGCATAGTGTTCCACCAGGACAACGCTGGACCACACGTTTCTCTGACAACTCGGCAAAAGTTATTTCGGCTTGGGTACGATGTTTTGGTGCACCCACCGGATAGTCCGAACCTTGCATCTTCAGACTATTACTTGTTCCGGGTGCTACAAAACAGTTTGAATAATAAAACCTGCAGTTTCCTGGATGTTCTAAAAAAACCACTTGGATTACTTCTTCGTCCAAAGATCTCAGGAATCCTATGAAAGAGGGATAATAAAGCTAGTGGAGAGATGGCAAAAAGTCATTGAACAGAATGGAACAGATTTAGTCGATGAAAATCGCTTTTTTGTAAATATTTTGCTGTTGAAATTTACTCGAATTGTGCATAGACTTAATAGTTACGAGAAAAACGTGTTTAAAGTTTCGAATTACGAAAAGTCAATGATTTCAGTGACTTACCGGCTAATCACTTACTTTGCCACCGTATTCTTGAGATGGTCAACTAATATTTTACGTAAAAAAATATTCGATTTTTGTTTATGCCGCTACATGTATTTGTCCCTTTAATTATATAATATATAAACCGGGGGAAAAGAAGAGATGTAAATAGCAGACGGGAGATAGTATAAGGAAAAAAAAAGAATTATGATGTAAAAAGGAAAGAACAGACGGGAGGTGTAAAAACCCGCAAGGGTGTACATGTGAAA
This sequence comes from Ophion ventricosus, assembly GCA_963932345.1. NCBI lineage: Eukaryota > Metazoa > Arthropoda > Insecta > Hymenoptera > Ichneumonidae > Ophion > Ophion ventricosus. The sequence continues at coordinate 25,488,104 of OZ010716.1, forward strand.
TAAATTATTACTTACTTATATAACATATATATCATGTTACAATATTATTTGTTTTCTGATATTCTAGATAAACGAATAAACAAATAAACAAATAAATAGATAAATAGATAAATAGATAAATAAATGAATAAATGAATAAATGAATAAATGAATAAATGAATAAATGAATAAATGAATAAATGAATAAATGAATAAATGAATAAATGAATAAATGAATAAATGAATAAATGAATAAATGAATAAATGAATAAATGAATAAATGAATAAATGAATAAATGAATAAATGAATAAATGAATAAATGAATAAATGAATAAATGAATAAATGAATAAATGAATAAATGAATAAATGAATAAATGAATAAATGAATAAATGAATAAATGAATAAATGAATAAATGAATAAATGAATAAATGAATAAATGAATAAATGAATAAATGAATAAATGAATAAATGAATAAATGAATAAATGAATAAATAAATGAATGAATGAATGAATGAATGGATGAATGAATGGATGAATGAATGAATGAATGAATGAATAAATGAATGAATGAATGAATGAATGAATGAATGAATGAGAGAATGAACGAATGAACAAATGAACAAATGAATAAATGAACAAATGAACAAATGAATAAATGAATAAATGAATAAATGAATAAATGAATAAATGAATAAATGAATAAATATATAAATAAATAAATAAATAAATATCTAAACATTCGTATGTATGTAAAAAATATGCCTGTTTACAACTAAGAAAAATAACACGAGAACGAGTAAACAGGCCTGCGAATTACTCATTGTTCATTCTACCCTCACTTATCTCTTCAACCCCTTCCGCGTATGCGTTCAAATCACACACGCCTCGCGATGAAGCACTCGCGTGTGTGCATAACAGCAGCCCGTTTCATATGTAAAAGCTTGTTTCACTTCAGCTACCGCGACCTTGGACTCGGTCGTATTTACGTGCACATATTTTGCTTAGCGCGCTCGCGGAGTAAGAGCGTGTCAGTAGTAACGGTACGTGTTTAGTCAGACGTGCCAAAGACCATTCGTTTTTTCCACTTTGCGTTTCTCCGCCCGTTCAATTATTCATCGCTCACCCAACGTGGAATAATATTTAACGACGCGTTTCCCCGACGTGCACAGAGACGGAAGGGGGGGGGGGGCGGTAAAGAGAGGGCCAAGCACGGGAGCGACAAGTTATGCGAGTAAAGATTCCGTGCACCGATCCTCGCGACGTCTCGCGCTCTCCTTCTTTTGCCCCCGTTCAGTCACCGCGAAATTCGTTCTCGCGGTTTAAATTTTATCTGCACGCGAATGCGATGCAATTGAGAGTGGAGTGACATTTGCGGGGCTGAAATCGGGACGCAAAAAAAGGACGCAAAAAGTTGTAATTGTAAAAAAAAAGGTTGAGACGCTTTTCTATCTTCGCTGTCAACATTTCATTTTTTTTTTTTTTTGGTGCTCCATTTCCTGACAGTGAGAGGTGCAGTACGATATTTTTCTAGCCGAAGAATAACACATGTGTAGACTGGGATATTACGAAATGTGCATTACTTAACGAGGCGTAAATTCTCCAAAACATTGCTCGTTTTTTTTTCTCACCGCTTGTACTTTATTTTGCATTTCTTTTCCTGTTGTGGAAAACTTTTGGACATTTTTAAGAATTAAAAGATTAATTTACTGTAAAGGTTTAATTAATTAATTTACTGTAGTAATAATTAAATTGGGAATTTAATCATTTACTGATTTTCGACTACAATTAAGTGAAAATCCTTGACGACAATAAAAACAAGGCGTCACCGAATGTTTAAAGAAAATATTTATGACTAGCTTTCGCCCGCAGCTTCACCCGCGTGGAATTTGCCCTATAGAAACTTCATTAGCAGTCCCTTCCCCCATTAGGGGTTGTTTCAAAAAAATCCTAAATCATGCGTTTTATTATTTGTTTCGAAGAATATTTATACCAAGTTTCAAGTTGATACGCGCAAGGAATACAATTTTTCATATAAACTTTTTCATTCCCTTTCATTCTTTTAGGGATTTATTTTCGAAAATTCCTTCCTCAGTGCACCTCTACGCCCTTCAAGAAATATATCTTCCGAATTTCATTGAGATAAAAGCAGGGAATTCGAATTTCCCATACAAACTTCAACACCTCGTTGCACCACTAATTAGGGGTTGTTTGAAAAAAACTTAAATATGCGATTTATTATTTGTTTTAAAGAATATTTATAACGTGTTTCAAGTTGATACAGGCAAGGAATACTATGTTCCATATAAACTTTTATACCTCATTTTACCTCCCTAAGAGTTGATTCCCGAAAAATCGTCTCTTAGTGCACCTCTGCACCTTCTAAGGAACATATCGTCCAAATTTCACGTTTCTATTTTCAGCAATTTAGGCTGTGCGTTGTCCATATGTCAGTCAGTCCGTTAGTCAGTCAGTCACGGAACTCTTTTATATGTATAGATAAAACTTAGAAAAATGTGACTAGCAGAAGAATTTCCTTAATCGCGACTTTTCAGAGAACACGTAAAAATGTCTAAATATACAAAATTTATGCGAAATTTTTATTCCAGTTCATGGTTGGGTATAATGATGGTAACTTATTTTTATTAAGCGCCACTGTAATCTACTAATGATTAAAAAAGGCCCTCTTTATCCGCCCACACAATACGGTCCTTCGCGAAAGAAATACCTTAATTCGTGGATAAGAACGTTAATGTATCGGTTTTTTTTTTATTAAAAAATTACATTTTCACCATTGTTTAAATGAAGAAATCGTACATACTTTTCTTAACCCTTCGTGGCCACCCTGGGTAAAATTTTTGAAAACTGACTGGGTAGAATCGGCCCAAGCGTGACCACCGCGATTGAATTTGGATGTGTGAACACGAAGGGTTAAGGGGAGAAAACCCTTTATACGCCCGAAAATGAGCCATTTTTGTGAATTTTTGTGAGGCTGATGAAATAATCGCATCATTTTTAAATTTCAATGTGATGTTATTATAGGTTTAAAGAGCTCAAAAACATTTTTTTTACACAAGAAAATGGCGACGTTATAGCCTTTTCCCCCAGGCGTCTTTCCTGTGTCATCAAAAAATGCTCCATTTTAAACATTTTTACTGTTATTCTGAAACAGAAAACAAAATTTTTTTTTTGATTACTGACACATGCAGGGGAAGGATAAACCTATAAAATCATTAAAAAGTATAAAATTGAAAATTACGCAGGCTTTTTAACGAAAAGTTCAAATTTTTGATCATTTTTTCGACAGTTTTTACCCCAAAAAAATTATTTATCCACGCGATACCTTCAAACTTTAGGTTTATCCTTCCGGTAATATCATCGACGGAAACCTCTCAAAATTTCAGCGAGATCGATCAATAACTTTTCGAGCTACAGTGTGAGCAGTTTTTGAAAATGTAGTTTCGAGATAATCGCGTTTAAAGTTTCAATACGATAAAACTATAAATTTGAGTGACTTACCGATCAATCAGCGATTCCAGACTCATACACTAACCTTTCAACTTCCTCGAAAAGCTGATTTTCTTCCATTTGCTGCTGTTTTCTGGCTGTACGAGCTGCTTTTGTCGAGGAAAGGCTCATCCGGTTCTGCCTCTCTATCCGTGCCTCGTCGGAGTTTTCCGCGAAAACTCTGGCGTACGACCCAACAATTATGTCCAACGCATTCACAATTCTTAGAATGGAGGAATAGCCTTCATTAAACACCGCAGCAGCAATATAGGCTGCGATTTCAACGATTTTGAGCCCAGAACGAAGGTGTTTTGGAGCTAATCGCCAAACTGTTGCGTTGAAACTCTCGTTTGCGTTTTGGGTATGGCCACCCAAGCATCTTTCGAGTAAATCTTCCCTCGACAAATCTTTGTAAATTGGTAAGAGATGCTGCTTCATCTTTTCACCAAGTAACGGACTAACATCTTCAAGTTCTCGATTTCAATACCGCTAGTTCGCGGTATGCGGTCTCGGCGCTCTCCACTATGAGCTATAACTCCGTAAATATTTCATATTCCGATTTTTCCTTTTAACAGTATCTTCTTAATATATTATAGTTTCGAAATATGTAAAAAAGAATCGAATTTTTTTTAATTCTAAAGGGTTTTCTCCCCTTAAGAGTAGTACAGTTTATATTGATTTACTCTCTCTCTCTCCTTCTATCTCTCTCTCTCTCTCTCTCTCTCTCTCTCTCTCTCTCTCTCTCTCTCTCGCTCTCTCTCTCTCTCTCTCTCTCTCTCTCTTGTTTTTCTTTGCCTCACCTCCTCATAAAAAATGCCCCAGTGGATAAGCAATTCAAATTACGGGTTTTACAGCTTAAAAAACATAAACTCTCTCATTTACCAAGTGCACAAGCCGAGAAAAAAAATAATCACTGCATTACAACCGTACGCTTTCCCACAATCCGTAATTAATAATGTGCTGGTTTTTTTCTTTGTTTGGGTTTTTTTTTACTTTTTTACTGTTATGTTTTGCTAAATCGACTGAACGGCCCCGTAGGGTGTTATACATACCGAGATAGAGTAGCGAGATGACTAATGACCCTTCGAGAACGAGCCTCGGCACTCACTCTCTTTCCACGGGCGGGGTGAGTGCTCAGCCCCTCCTCTTCTTTCCTCAAACGATTCATACACAACACCTGCAGCACAATTCATCGTAAGACGAGTACGACGACCACGTGAACCCGCTATCCCCATCTTCATATCCATATGTAGGTCATTTGATATCAGCTGGGCCATTCTTTTCCTCGTTTTCTTTTTTTTTTCAATCTCTTCGTGGCTTGCCATAAGCCGCTACTGGAGAATATATCTCCTGAAATGTTTAACTTTTTCATGGCTCCTCAATATTACTGTAATGTTGAAGTTCTCTTCTGGGGTTTTTTTTTTTCGTAATATTTTCTTCCGCTAAACTTTCCGGAGAGAAATATAAATGTCTTCTTAAGTCGTTCGATTAACGTAGTTAATTATTTGCAATAAATAACTGACCCATTCTGATTATCCGAAGGTATAAATGTTACGCGATGGAAGTCGAGGCAAAAGTTTTCGATCGTACGCGACTTTTTACGAGAGCGTCAAAGGGCTCTCCTGTGGGGAGAAAAGTGACGGAGAAGAAGAAACTGAAGGGTGCCGATTCGGAACTTTACATGTCAATATGCCCGGTTGTTTATGTGATAAGGGTTTTCGGGCTTGCACCTTACGAATTTCACAACGACATGCTCGTGTCGTCCAGCGTCAATTCCATCTTTGCCTACGTATGCCTTGCGATTTATTCGTACATAATTTATACGGTATTGTCAAATTTCACGGGTGTCGAGAGGGACAAGCCGCTGTTGGGTCACACGGAGACGGGTAAGGTTCGTATGTCCGTCGTGACTTTTTGCCTTCGCTTCTCACCCCTATCCTTGTGCATGCAAAGAGGCATTGAAAAAAATGTTCATGACGGTTATTATATTTTTTAAATAATTGATGTGGTAGCAGATTGTTAAAATTGTCATCGTTGATAAACAAAAAAATTCTCATTTGATTTGTCAAAAAAATAATCCACAATTTTTTCGTTATGAATTGTAAAGATTTTTTTTTACTTATTTAATAGTTTCATTTCAAAATTATTTTTGTAATTTTATAATAATTTTTTTCAATTATTTAAATAAAGCTGTAGCACTTTTACTGTGACTTCGTTCAATAAAATTTGCGTTTACTTACAGGCGATCTGTAATTATTGCATGGCTGTATTCGATATCGTTTCGACGATAATGTCGAGGGGTAAATTCGTAAAAATTTGGAACACGATGCAGAATTACGACTGTTTCGTGAGAAATCTCGGTTACGCGAGAAACGAGAAGCAAGCCTGTATTTGGTCATGGTTTATACTGTGCATGAGTATTAGCATGTGGGCCGCCGTCAATCAACTCGGTATGGCGGCATTCGATCAACCCTTCTTCGATAATATCGCATATATGCTCGTTTACATTGGATCCTCGGTGTCGATTGTCAAATTTTCCGGGCTCACGATATTGCTCGGCCAGCGTTTCGATCATCTCAACTTTATTGCAAAAAAAAGTAGTCCTACGACCAATAGATGGATGTTGGCCAGTCCCGTCGTTGATATGAGGGTAAATATCAAAGTAAACACTGAAATTCGATGACGGCCAACCACGTTCTTGAAAAGGCTTCTCTACGAAATATCCCTAACTAAATATTCAAATAATCGACTGTTCATTCAGTAAACTTTTTGTTTCAATAACTGCAATTTTCGTTGATTTTTTTTAACTCATAATTAAAATATTGATTTTTCAATTATTTAGAGTACTCGTGGGTACCCGTTAAAAGCCAATTAATTTAATTAATTTAAATTAATTTAATTAATGGTTAATTTATCTAGCAATGAAAATCGCTTCAAAAATTATTTTCGATCTTTATCAATAAATTCATGCCGAAGCTTCAAATTACTTCAAATGTTCTATCCAATTGAATTGAACCATCGATTTAATAATAATAATAATTCACATAAATATATTCATCAATTTCTTAAATTAGCTTTATATATATATATATATATATATATATATATATATATACGAGGGTCATTTGAATAGTTTCCGGTCTTATCAACAAAAAGTGATAGTAGAAAAAAATTTCTTTCGCCGCCGCGACTCACCATCATACGCCTGAATCCAAACAACAGTCAACGCAGTGGATTGTGGTGAGGGATCCAGCTCTGAAGAAAGCAAAAGCTCTTTGCAGAAAAAGTGATGGCTTCAATTTTTTTGGATCGCCATGGCATAATTCTTATCGATTACCTTGCAAAGGGTGAAACAATCAACGGACAGTACTACTCTGCATTGCTGGATGAATTGAAGGTCACAATTAAGAAAAAAACGTCCCCATTTGGCCAAGAAAAAAATCATGTTTTACCAAGATAATGCTCGGGTTCACACGCGCATGGTTGCGATGTCAAAATTGAACGAATTAACATAAAGTTTGGAATGCTGATGCATCCACCCTTTTCGCCAGATCTAGCTCCCAGCGACTTTTTTCCGTTTCCCAATTTGAAAAAAAAACATCTCGGGCGGGAAAATATGGGTCAAATGTCGAGGTGGAAGACGCTGTAAACTAGTATTTTTTGGGTTTAGACAATATTTTTTTTTCTGACGGTTTAAAAGATTGGGGAGATCGTTGAACCAAATGTATCGACTTGAAGGGAGACTACTTCGAGAAATACATTTTGTTTTGCTTCGAAATATGTGTTTTTCTTAAAATGGCCGGGAACTTTTCAAATGACCCTCGTATATGAATCTCAAATGAACTACTAAAAAAGTTGACAACGATTGGATTAATTCACCAATTTTATGATAATAATTATTTAATCATAAAATCAATGGATTTATGACTCAAGTTAGGCAAGTAAAAATATCAAACTTTAATAGACCTACATCAATATTTATATGAAGTAAATTTATATATTTAAATAAATAACTTTTTTTTGTTTGCTAAAGGACATCGAGTATCTCCATAACATTCTGATGATTGCGGCCGAAAGTTTGAATTCTCTTTACTCGTGGTCTCTTTTACTCTGGCTCGGGAATCTGTGTCTTCACGTCGTTACTAATTTGTACTTTGTCATTCAACGGATGATGACATGCTCGTGGAAAATCGAGGAATGGCGAATACTCTGTTGCCTGATTACCTGGATATTGGCATTTCTTGGCCAGTTGTTACTACTCAACTACGCATGTCACTACACATCGACAGAGGTGATTATGCGCGTTTTTTTCCCTTCAGTTTGAGAACAATTTTGTGACGTTTTTTTTTCGAATAATAGCTGCAATAAATAATTCATTTTTGGACTAAAATATATTTATCTATGATGAAAAATATTTAGCGCGGGTATCGACTACGACGATATTTTTTTGATAAATTAAGCTTAGGCAGTCTTCCTTTATTTTCGTTAACAACGCCCTGAAATTGCTTATTACACTCTTCCCCATGTGATCCGTAGTACCTGCTCCCTCTCGCTCTACGCCTAATGTCGTATATTTTATTGTCACAAGGGTGTCATCAAAGCATTCCCTCCTTTATCCCGGTCTATCCCTTTAGCACTCGCGCCAAGTGAACATTTTGCCACTCCAATGCTGCACAATACAATTTAGACGTCTGTGAGGTACTGCCATAAAGAAAAATAAAAAGAATGGGAAGAGAGAAAAAGTTGGGAACCCTCCCTGTGAATTTAATGCCGAGCTCGAGTTAACCCTGTCTGAATCGAGTCTGACCTAGATTCAACGTGTGTGTAAACAGACATTGGCACACTTTTTATTCGAATTTTATTTTCTTCATATTTTTCAGATTTTACCTCCTTAACCCTCCCCACCTCCTCCCCCCTCCCAAGAGTTTACAGCCGCGGACTAAAAAGAGCATTCGATTTTATTTTACCACGAAAAAAAATGATGACTTTATCTATAAGTTTGTTACGTAAATGGGTTTCCGTCTATAGGTACTGTCGCATGCTTTTAATTCGAGTAAATCGATCATTCTGTTATGAAAGTCCGGATGAAAAAAGAAGAATCGAGATCTGTCATAAGAGACCGGATGAAAAAAAAATGAAAAAAAGAATTGAGACCTGTGCCAAATAATCGAGATCCGTCATGAAAGTCCGAAAAAAAAATATCGAGATCTGTTGTAAAAGTTCGGATGAAAAAAATAAGCAAACATAATCGACATTTGTTTTGAAATTGCGCATGAAAAAAAATAATCGAAATCTGTTATGAAAGTCCGAATGGAAAAAAAACACATAATCGAAATCCGTCATTAAAGTCGAATTAAAAAAAAACATTTATCGAGATCTGTGCTGAAAAAGTCCGCATGGAAAAAATGGCTTATACCGGGGACCAGTTTTTAAACAGCCTATTGAATAAATTATGCGATAGATAATTCGTATTAACTCGTACATTTGTATTGACTTGTTAAACAGGCAAATAACATAGGCTATATTATGGTCAGCTGGAAACGTTGGTTCAAAAATTCAGGATTCTCTCGTGGCCGATACGAGGCAAGTATCAAAGCAAGCATCACTGGATATTACGAAAGAACTATTTTTCAAAATATCGCTGACGTTAAATTCGTTGGGTTTAGATCAAAACGAGGTTCTTTTATGTTTTTTGGCTCAACCAAATGCAGATAAATATGCATGCTAATTTCAACTTGCTAAAGGACGCAAAAATGATCAATCTTGTAATAATTTGGATAGATTTTTTTAATCAACGACACGGTGTTTTAAAAAAATTTGGTAACAATGACAATTTGTTTTATACGTTATTGAAGAATCTGGATCGGTATTTATCGGTACATCTCAACAATCGAAGATTGAATTTCGCGGCGGCCGGATGTTTTTACGTGAATCTACCGTTGCTAAGATCGGTAAGGATACGTGAGGATTATTTTTGGGAAGAATAATATCCTCATTATTTCAGAACACAAATTTTTTTTAACCTTGCGACGCGGGGCAATGAGACTTTTAGGCACGTCTCATCGTCCCTAATGCGAGATCATAATTGCCGCGCATTTTTTTCCCTCTTCTCGAAACAAAACCTGCATATCTCGTAATTTTGAAATTTCAGATAGCGAGCCTACTCACCACGTATCTCGTGATCCTCCTTCAATTTCCTGAATGAACGAGCATAGAACCGAGTGTACGAAAAGTGCCTTCGGATTTCACATTCGCTCACTACCAAACGTTCTTCTATCTCCAATCCGTACACGTCGCGAATGTTGGATGAAACTTTTTTTGTGAACTGCGTCACGTTTGTTTTGTTATTGAAATGGGTATACGATGAATTCACGCTTCTGTACAGTTATTGCGATTATTTAAATGGTAACCGAACAAACCTAAACAAATTTGAACTTCTATGCAATTACGATAAACTAATAGGTGACCAAACAAATCTAAACAAACATGGATAAATTTACACTTCTATGGAGTTGTGATCATTTAAATGGCGACCGAACAAACGCCAACACATGCACACTTCTACGCAATTGTAATAAATTAAATGGCGAACAAACGAATTCAAATGAATCCATACAATTGTAATAAATTAAATGCAATTGTAATAAATTAAATGGCAACTAAACAAACGCAAACGAATACACACTTTTATGCAATTACAATAATTTAAATGGCGACCAAACAAACCCAAACAAATTTAAACTTCTATGCAATTGCCACAATTTTAATGACGACCAAACAAACCCAAACAAATGCAGACTTTGTTTGGGTTTTTAACTGTTAACTTTTTACAGTTAACAGTTAACAGTTAATCTTCCTTCTAACGGTATGTATACAAATGATAAAGACTCTCCGCTTGACTCCCAAGCTCAGGTACCCACGAGCGCTCAGTTAGGTAGTTTTTTTGGGTTTGTTTGTTTGTTTGGGTTTTCATAACCCAAACAAACTCAAACTCGACCATTTGGCGATTAGCTCGTAAATATCTCCATTCTGGGTAGAAAATTATCGAGGTAGCGGCATTTCTTGCTGCTATTTTATTCAATGAAGGAAATTCAGCCCTACTTATGGTTATGAGTGAACTACAAATTGTAGGTGGCAGGCAAAGCTACGGATATGCCGAGCAAATGGATCAGATGCGCGTGGCTCGGCAAAATAGACAAATTTTATTAGAGACAAAAGAAGCTCGAAAAGCTCGTAAAGAGGAAATGCAAGCTTCAAATGAGTTGCATGAGGAAGAGGAAGGACTGCTGTATGGTGCTGGAATCGCTGATTAATCGATGAAACTTTAAGGGTGTTTTTCTCGAAACGACATTTTTTCAATTTGCGGGAATCATAACTCAAAAATTAATTAATGGATCATCTTCAAATTTGGAACACATTTACATAATATAATTTATTAAAACGTGAATCTAAAGTTGGAAATGTGAGTCTAAAGTTGGAAAGATTAGATTGTTTAAAACATATTTATTATTGAAAAATGCCGGGAAAAAAGCTAAAAATCGATCTTTTTTTTTCAAACACGTTCCAACATTCAATTCTCGATTTTTTTTTAAATTTAGGTTCATGTTCTTAAAAACATCTCAAGAATGTATAAAAATTTGCGAGCTGCACAATTCCCGCAAATCGACAACGACGATGAGGACACGCCAAAGGACACAGCGAATTACACCGTAATTAATGCATGAAATAACTTGAAAAATTACCAGAGATGTATGAAAATATGAATAAATTATTGTCAGAGTTGCGGAAAATTCCGTTTTTTTCACAATAAAAACAATCCAAAAAATCATCTAATTTTCGGTCTCCTAAAGTGGTTGCCCGCCTTAACGAAGCGAGTTGTTGTCTAACATCTTGACACGACATATGCCACTGAAAGGTTAGGTGGTGTTGCCAACACAAGAAAAAATAAAACAATTGAAAGCACTACGTACTCTGTGGTAGCGCGTACTCTTTGGTGGCTCTACCTATATATAGTTTTTTCATGATACAGTACCAAAAAAAACATTATATAAATTCCGATTATCCGTGGCTTCGATTATCCATGGATTCTTCGGTTCCATACCCTGCCCGCTTAATCGAGGTTTCACTGTACATTGAGAATGTGCCTTTTTGGAGGCTTCGAGTCTCCCATTACGTCAGCGAAAAGGTGATTTCCTATTATATACATAAGTACGTGCTCAACAGCATTCGTTTGAGATTCTGGGTAATTCCACCCTGATTGGAACTGGACACCACACTAGTCCCCACAAGTTTAATGGCACGGCAATATAGTTTGAACTAGGACGAGGAGAGGGCGAATCGCCTGCACGAGGCATACAGGATCAAGGTTAGATTTACGATGTTACAAGACGAGGGAAGGGGGGAAAAGCAGAAACGACCAGGCGAGCCAATAAGGATTATGCATCCACGCGTGGCTGTCGTGCACGTTCCATTACTACTGCGATAAGTACACGTGCACGCTCTTCGTTCTCATTATTTGACTTGAGAAGGAAAAAAAATAGTACTTCAATAACCCACAAGTCCACGTGAGTATATATATATATATCCTTTATTTCTAATGTCCCTTCGATGCCCTCATGGGCTTTTGACCTTTCACCTTTGCCCCTCTTTTGTCACTTCACTATTTCGACATCCCCGAAGACCCTCCGGAGAGTTGCTCACTCATTTTCTGATGTGCTAAGACATTTGCACGAGAGCACAGGGACACTGTGAGAAATTGAACGGTCACCCATCCAACTATCGGCCCAGACCAATGCTGCTTGTTGCCGGAGATTGGCCAAGTCGTTTTTCTCAAGTCTGGAAATTTATTCTATAAAAAATCGTAGTGCAGTAAACTCGGCACGTTGTGTAGTCTCAACCCGGGATATCGCAGAGTTTATTTTTATGCTGTTTTTTTTCTCGTGGCCTATCGTATTTTCCAACAAAACGAGAGACAGAGAGAACGGCAATGAAAAATACAAATAAAGACACGCAGTCTCGAGGGAAATTATTCATATCGCTCGTCCTGTTCAAAATTCCCTGTGAGTAGAAGTCACTGTGCTTCCTCGTGTGTTTCAATTTTTCCTTTCCATCGTTATAATAACGTTCTCGTTCACCCTCAAAGTAGCGTCGTATGGAAATTATTTCTCTCGACGAAAGATCTTCGGCACTCGAGGGGTGTTTTTTTTTCGTGTCCTCGTACATATTCACAGGACTTTGTGAACGAAAAACGAATTTTATGGTGCACAGGATTTTGTGAACGAAACAAAAAAAACTTTCACAGAATTTTTTGAACGAAAAAAAAACATTGAAAAAATGGAAACTACGAGAAGAGTAAGTGAATAGAAATCGAGTGAAATGGAGGAGACGACGAAACGTTCGATCTGACCGTTTTTGCGGTCATGGTCGACTCCGGATCAATCGCATCACAATTTTCTACCCCATAGCCCTGGAAAATTGCTTTCTTGCTTGGAAAATACTTCAGAGTTTTTTTTTTCTTTCACAAACAAAGGTTATTACGAGCTGCATACGAATCTTTTCGATTAGTTCACGCACGAGACGCTCAAGAGACGATCCCCGACCGCTCCCGCCCCTTTCCCATGAGTTAGCGTCTGCACGGAAAAAAACCTTTCGAATTAAGGATACCCTTTTTGATCCTCCGATTCCATCATATTGGACTTCGAGAACCAAGGAGATTAGAAAAGGTCTGCGTTGGGCACACGTAAGTTTTGCGAAACTTGACCCATTCAAATTCTCCCCTCGTTCGGAGCGATTTGAACGTGTTATCTCTCATCTCCCCCTCTGCGCTGTATCATCCCCGATTACACGTGGCTTTTCGTCAATTTGAAATCTCTCTCTCTCTCTCTCTCTCTCTCTCTCTCTCTCTCTCTCTCTCTCTCTCTCTCTCTCTCTTTCTCTCTCTCTCTGTCTCCGTTTTCTTTTCACTCTGAGATAAAAAAGCGAAAATTAATTAACGACTTTTTAATATTCATTTAAAGAATGGTAATAATGTAATGAAATAATAAAGCAATAATAATAGAGTAATGAAAATAAAAATAGTAATAGAGCAATAATAATAATAATAAAACAGCAATAATTTAAAAACAAAATGGCCATTTATTAATAATAATTCTCTTTACATGGTACATAAGTATAATAAATTCGAGTCAATATCACATGCTGTAAAAAAATTCTCTTCACTTTTCCCAAACACATCCAATAACGACGATCGAACAGGTATAATCGATTTCCTCGCGTATATTTACAATCAAAATGATGTTATCGTCGGCTTGATCGCTCGCTAGCTTTCCCGCTTTTTCCCGCTACAGTTAGACATACCATTTATCGTTTGAGTCGTCCTGACAATTGAAACATACGTCTTTATATACATGTGTGTATGTGTGTGTGTGTATGTGTGTGTATATGAATAATTCTGTGTGTATCGAGTCACCTTAATAACCAGCTTAACGAGCTCTCGTCGAACCCTTAATGACATATCAAGCTCGATACGCCCACGGAGTCTATTGGCACAAATATCTCTCGTGCCAAATCCTCCTGTCCAATTTTCATTTTGCCACATAGCCCATCTCGTTTTTCGATTTTTCAATGAATCTCGTCAATCGAGAGTTTGCGTACTATTAATCACAAATACTCGGATCTAATAATTAATAGCTGTTGGTGCGAATTGACTTATTCGTGTTCATATTTACACGTGTACATTGTTGTATATTTTCATGGTGGATCAATTGTCAAGATTATTCTCATTTTATTGCTTCGTCGCAATTATCGAACACGTCTTTTCTACTATATTTAATTCATTTGTTTTTTTTTATTGTATATTTGATCGAAGCGTTTTTTTCAATTGCCCGTGAACTAACGCACATCTCGTTTTTCAAAATTTCCCTGGGAAATATACGAGAGTTTTTTGCACCTTGCATCCGTATCGTCCGGATTATTAATTCCACGGTTTTTTTTTTTTTTAGAGCAAAAGCTTTTTTTCGTTACCTTTAGTTCTTGTACGTAACATTTCTCGAGGAAATGCACAAGACTCTTGGACGATACGAATCTTGATTTTCGAATACTCCTCACCGATCGAACGGTCATACAAAGAAGCGACGAGAAAACAATTTTGACTGTAAAATTTCTCACAAACGCACTTGCGTTCTATACATCATATTTTCAATTAAGCGTTTCTTCTTTCGCGTCGCGTTAACGACCGCGCAAGGGAGATCTCGATTGGGAAAATGTTTGGAACCAAACACCCGAGACTCCGTTGCGAGTTTGGACTTTACCGCTCTCTTCCACGAGAAGAAAAAAAAATAATCAAGTACGCGTCGCGTGATCGACGGGTCTGATATTTTTTTTTTTGGGAGGAGAAGCGTGACTTACTCAATTGTTTTCGGGACGTTTACGTCCGAGAATAGATGGACACTTTCGAATGGCGACGAATTTTGGGAAGCTTCCTCGGTGATCCTCGAGGGCTACTCGTTCGTTACTCTGGAATTTCTCTCCTAATTTTAATGGAAAACAAAGTGACTAGTTCATGGCAGGAATATTCCTTCCACATGTAAGTTGTGCAATGTACAACCAATCACTCGTATAAAAATTTTTCGTTTTCTACAATTGTCCATTTTCGAAACGATCAACGATCGAATTAGATTCTGATCGATTCATCGATACGGCCGTAATAGCTGTCGGTGTACTTGGTGTTGTTGCAGTTGAGATCGCTCACCGATCGTAGAAATTCACGGTTCGCGTTTATTCTCGTGTTCCTGGGCTTTATGGTGGCATAATGGGGCTCCTGTTTGCACGAGAAGCCATAAAATTCCGTGGACGACGTTCGTCCCGTATGACATGTAAAATTGTCATTGCGTCGCTTCAACGAGAGCGCGTCATCGTAAATGCTCGATCTCGGTCTTCTCGGTACATTCGGTTTGGGCACGTCGTAAACGATCTCGATCGGTAACTTATCGACGTTCGTACGCTCTTTGCTCAAGAGGGTTGGTAGACCGGGCTCGGATTTCGAGAGAAATCTCCTCGGTGTGTCGTAATGAAATTCCTCGGTAGGAAATTTCCAGCTCTGAACGTCACGGCGCAATTGGACCTTCTCGAATTCGGAAAAACTCATGTTCACTTTGTTGGCCGTTTTTTCACCGATTGGAGAATCGTTGGGATCGACAAGACGTTTTTTCAACGTAGCGAGAAGATTTTTCGGCAAGGATGGAGGCAACGGTTCGTTCTCGTCGAGCTGCGAACGATTGTTGTTCGTAGCTTTGCCGATTGACCATTTGGCCTCGCGACGATCCAGGGAACAGATCACTTTGGCCCCAGCTGCCGATGGGAATGATGGACCCAACGAGAGTCTCAATTCCGAGCGTGAAACTTCCTCGAGGAATAATTTCTTCGACGATACGCTCCAAGTGTCCTCGTCGTTGATCGAGGAAAAATCGTCGTCCCGAAAATCCTGATCGGTGTCGATTTGCGCCGCACCAGTTTGCGAGACTTGTCCAAAAGTCTTCATGTTGTAGACACGCCGATCATCCTCGTGAATTCCCGAGTCTTGGCTCTTCTGTTGCGAAAGAAGATCGTTTATGGAGACGAGCGAGGTGAGGGACGACGAAGAGCCTGATTTCTCGTCATAGCCCGAATCTTGAAGATGCTCCCTCGTAGCATCCTCCTGTAGATTAATCTCCGAGCAATAGAGCTTGGACGATTTTTCCGACGATTTCTTACCAGTCAGTATCGACAAGAGTCGCTTGAAGGATTTTTTACGTGGCAATTTTTTGCCCGTTATCGGTATCCAATCGATCGACGTGTCGTCCACCTCGATCGGCTTTTTCAAATATGCACCGACGATCTTTGGCTGCCTCTCGCGTCTTATCGACGAGTCCCTCCTCACGAGCTTTTCCGGCGATGACTTTGGCGTCGACTCCCCCACGTTCGTTCGCTCCCTCGATGAATTCACCCTTGAATTGGACGCATTTAGCTTCGACGGCGTATTCTTCAAAATTGGCGAACACTGTTGATCGTCAATGATGAAAGAACGCTTGCCCGGATCGAGACTTGTCTCGTCCTCGCTAGGCGATTCCGCTTCTTCTTCCTCCTCCTCCTCCTCTTCCTCGCGTACCGAAGACGATGCGATGTACGAGTCCAGATAACGAGTCAATCGAGTCTCAAGGCTCTCGATAACGCATGTCTCACTCAACATTGTCATACTCTCCTCCATCATAGTCTCCATTGTTTTTTCCTCTTCGAACGAACTCTCGTCGCTCGAGTCACATTTTCGAGAACATTCTTTTACTCCCACCTGCACGAAAAAAGGAATAATGTTGGATCAAATCGTAATCGCACTGCCAAAAAAAAAATTAATTTAAGTAGGATCTATTTAAATCAAATAGGTTTTGTCCTTGCCGCACGGCCTACTACGACCGTATTTGTTTCAAATATATATTTTTTATTTGCTCAAACCCTTCGTTTTGAATATTAAATACATTCAAATTAAATAAATAAAGAATATATTAGGTGTAGTAAAAAGAAATCCATTATTTTTGCATGAAATTGAAGGCAAAAATAATGGATTTCTTTTTACTACACCTAATATTTAAATGAAATAAATAAAGATAAAACACGATATATCGCATGACTACGAGAAAAGAATATAGGTTCATGATATAAAAGTGCGGTGCAAAAAAACTATATTATTTTTGTTTTTTTTTCACTAACAAGGCTGTTATTTTGAACAAAAAAAAAGGTAACGTCGTGCCTTTTAATAATAGGCGCGACTATTTATGTATAGAGTTTTGCTGTCCGTGCGGTATCATAGTACACAATGGAAATCAATCGTTGCTTCCGAGTATCGCAGCGATCACATAGATCGACGAAATATAATGATAACAATAAATTTAATTAAAAATCGTAAAGGAAAATATGTAAATAAATATAGATTTAAAAAAATCTTTATCTCTCTCTCGCTCTCTCTATCTCTCTCTCTCTTTTTCTCGATATATATAGATATATATATATATATATATATATATATATATATATATATATGAATTGCTTTACGATTAGTTTCAGAAGAGTACTCGTACTCACTTTAGCGTCATTGTGAGCCTTGTATTTTTCCTCGAAAGCCGCGACGATTTTTTTAACGAAAAGCCCCGATCTCGACGAAATTCCAGTGGTCTCTCGTTGCGTCGGCGACAAAAATCCCATTTCGAATTCGCGTCTAATCTGGTCGATATTCGACGATTCCTCACTATACGGTCTGCTTTTTTGCGTCGACAGGGCAGGCATATTATGTCGACAATCGTTGCGATATTCTCCCGTTTTCAATAATGTAGTCGGTCTCGAAGGAGTTCTCGTAATGGGCGTCAGCTCGCTTTTGCTCGGTGAACAATTACCGAGATTCTTTATCCAATTGGTCGTCTTGTTTTGCGATAAATTATCGACCTTGAGTTTCTCACTGATCAGATTTTTTTTCTCGAACTCCAACTACGAATAAACGATTAAAAGATAATGCTTAATCCCGCGGTTATTAAGATGATTTATTTGAGTTTCATTGAATTTTCGTTTCGTAAAGAAAAATCGTTACACGGTATTTTTTACAATTACTTTTGCATCCTGTACGGCTCTGTACTTCGACAAAAATTAAACGATTTTTTTTTTTAGTTTTCGTGCTTCTTGTATTTTATAAACTTTTTTTTTCTTTCGTGAATCCGTATTTCGTTATTTTATTGTACTGTGGATTATCGCGGTATAAAATATTCCTAGACGCTCGACTGGCTTTGGAATACTGGCCGTTTGGTCAAAATTTAATTTACCTGCTTTTACCTCGGGCTTACCCGAAGGGGAAAAGAGTGACGGGGGCGGGGGGGGGGGGGGGGGGGGCGGGGAAAAGGAAAAAAGGGTAAACACGTTTGTCTTCGAAGCTTGGATACCGCGCCAAATGAACAGGATTATGTTCGATTACGATTCCGAGAATCTCGTGAGAACCTTCATTTCTATCGAAACAAAGTCCTGTTTCAATTGCGGAAAATTTTTACATTTGCGAGCCGTACATTTTCAAGTTTCCCGAGCTATAGTATTGAGAATTTACGGATTAGCGTAAGGCAAAGTGTATTGATCGATCTGTCTATAGAAAGTTTCGAAAACAGTAAAGCGCGATATATGTGAAATTTTGTAATTTCAGAATATCAAAATAAACGGCTGTTTATTAAATTAATCGTGCCATGAATTAATCGCGAAAACAATTACCTTGTGTAATAAAGTGTTCACTTTTTAAAATTCTTTACACTGCGTTACACCGAAACACCATTGAAAGTTCCAGTACAAATTTGAAAATCAAGTAAAATATTGTTATTCCTAAATGACGATTAAAAATTCCCTAGTGGAAAGGAAAATGTCCAATCCCAAAAAAAAAATAATTGTTATATAAAAAGCAAAAATTGCTAAATTAGGAAGAGACGAGAAAGTTGAAAAAAAATTAAGATGCAAAAGAAAAAATTGCCAAACCAAAATTTACCAAATAAGAAGATTTGGTACGAAGATATAAAAAAAAACAAAATTTCCCAAATAAAAAGAATAAAGTAAGTTGAAAATATAAAACGAAAATATAAAATATAAAAATTAAAAAATCTTCATTGCTAATACTATTTCGAAGACGAATCATCGAGGAAGCGGAAAGTTAAAAAAATCGAAACGTTGACTCACCTCGTCGTCGCTTTTTTTGAGCATGCGTTGCAAAAAAGTATGCATCCTCGTGGAATTATTCATCGCGTTAAAAAAGCGAACGTAATAAAATGATCGACGCGACACTCCTCGTCACTCGAACGTATAAAAAGTCACTCTGCCATATGGATAGGCCGCGCGCTTGATTGAAGCTCGATCGATGCTTCGCGCTCGATACTCAAAATCGTACTGATGAAAAATTTGCGAAATTTACATTTGTGGACAAATGACTAGTTGCATCGGCCAATGAGAGCGTTTGGTCGAGGAGGTGGGATTGCTATACGCGAGGTAGGTTGCAGGTCAAAGGGAATTAGCAGGAAGGGATGCCCGAGCGTTCCTTGCCTGACCCCTCCAATCGACCCTCCATTGAAAATGACCATGCGAAGGACCCTCTTGGGTTTCTTGGCCGTAACATAATGGCCGACTGCACCACCGTTAACGCAGAGCGAAACTGGTCGGCGATCACCGAGAATCCCAAACGGCTCATCCCCCGTAACTTTAGCCCTTAAATTAGGGTACTTGTGCCCTTATTCCGTCTACCAATGGTAATATTAATTTCTGCGAAACCGAGTGTCTTAAGGTAATCCCGGTTGCCACGATTGTATGTCTCCTTTACTTTTCTGGAGGTGCCCCGGGCTTGGCACGTCGCCCAAATCTGACTGTACCTTGCAATAAAGCCATTAAAAGCCATTTGGCATGTTCCATACACAGCCATCAAACAATGGATGGACAAGCGTTGTCCACCAACGGGAGAGAGCGACGAGACGACGCTGATGAAGAATTTTCTCGAAACGTCTGCATACGCCTGACTTCCACGTTTTATTCGTGTCTGTAGGGCTAACCTTGAAAAATCGTATCATCGATTTCGTCCCTGTTCGCTCATACGTGGGCTGTAGAAAATAAGGTGGATTCGAGTAAATTAATTGAATTCCGATGCTTCGACACGTCGCTTGTCACCAAACTCAATATATATACATATATATATATATATATATATATATATAAATAAGGGTAGTTCCACGCGTGAAGAGATGATTTTAGTGGCAGAATATTTTTTTCCTAGCTTACGAGATATATTCATAACTTAAAAAAACTATATTTTTTATATAATTCTTATATAATGATATAAAAATTTATATAATTTATTTATTATATATTTATAAATTATTATAAAATTATATAATTATAATATACGATTTATAATAATTTTATAAAAACTATTATTTTAAGTTATTTTAGTTATTAAATTAATAAAACTATATTTTTAAGAATATTTTTTTCCTAACTTACGAGATATATCCATAACTTTAAAAAACGTGAACAATTGAAGGGAATTTAAAAAAAGAGTTTTTTAAAATTGATGATAACCCACAAACGTTATATTTTCCCTAAATACGTATAATATTCTATTTTATCTAGTATCTTCTTGAAAAGGTGTTCATTTTTTCCAAGTATATGTCAAAATGACCACACGAGTATCTACAACGATATTCATTCAATTTTCATCAGTGACGAACAAATGTATTCCATTTAAATTGCCATTAAAAATATGTTTAAATCAAAGTACTATTTAATTAAAAAAAAAAATTACCATTTGAATTTAATTTAGGTTGACATTTTTTTTCAATTAAAATAATGATTAAAAAAATTCATTTATATTAACATTTAACAAATTCTTTGGACATAATACCATTAGTAATATATTATCTTTCTCTTTGTTACTCATGGACTCATTAAGAGGGAAAGATTATTAGAAGGCTGAAAGTATGTTTTTTAAGAAGAACGACTAGTGTTACATTTTTGAAACGTTGGTATTTATTTATACATTCATTTAAACATATACATTTTAAATACATTTTATATACATTTATTTATACATTTATACATTCTATCAGTAGCCATGTATGAAAAAAATTAGAAAGATGAACAACGATCTTCATAATCGTGGCGAACTTTGTAGCAAAAAAAAACACGTTTCAACCTAAACAGGAGAAAGTTAAGTCGAGCCGGAGAGACCTGTGTACTTAATGAATCCGCGAAATTAACTACGTATATCGTAAGGGTAGTACACGAGAGGGGTTGCCGTGGCTGCGACGGGGACAATTTGTACACCGCAGCCAATTCGTATAAACAGGGAAGCATCTATTGGAAGTGATACGTGTCGCCGGTTGGGTCAGACAGCAACAGGCATTGGCCGAGAGCGGAGGCGGGGGGGGGGGGGGGGGGGTGTAGTAAACCGCGAAATTTATGATTCAACGATGAGCCTGCTGGACAGGAGCTCCGTGCTTGCTATAGACAGGCGACGAATATTTCGGCGAGTTAATGTTTTCGACATATAATGGCACAACCTGTATTGGCGATAGCGCATATTTTTTTCTATGCTGTGAAAATCAAACCCTTCGTTCAGCCCAATTGAAAATCTTCGAATGTACATCGAGCCACAATGGCTCGCAATGTTTCGCGCGCAAAATATCTTCCAACTTACTAATTATTATAGAATTGTAGTGTCTGCACATTAATTTTTTCAGACTGAAATTAAGCTGGCCGTGTTATAGAACTCGATGCTGAGACAACGTCTACGATTTTTAAATCTTATCCATTTGTCGTTTTTTTTCGGCTTGAAAATGACGAAGCTTTTGTCTGGAACTTCAGCACGAGAAAATATACGTTTCCTGTATTTCCCTGAACTTTGTTTCGTCCGGATTCGTCGAGTAGGACTCGAGAAAATTTTCCTATTTAAAGGAGAGAGGCGCGCGATACCCTTCAGCATTTATAAAGCAGACCTTCGATAAATATACCCAATGTAAAATACTTGCGTGAGCTTTCATCATAGGCTGAAGAAATTTTGTATGTTTTTTTTTCTCACTGGTGATGTAATTATGAATATGCATTAGGTTAAATTAGAATTTCAATTTAATATAACAGATATCAGAAACTTTTTAATTGTTAAAAATTATTATAAACGCATTAAATTTAATTATAGAAAAAAAACACGTTTTTTATATTTAAAAAAAACACGACGCCTATATAGTTAATAAAAAGAACATTTTTTTCTCTATTGTTAAACAGAAAACGAATTTCAAATAATAGAAAACATGTTTTTTTTTATGTATAGAAAACATGTTTTAAACAATTGTTTTTTCACTGATTATGTAATTATGAGGACGCATTGAGTTCAATTAGTATTAAATTTAATCTAATAATTGTTACAAATTTTTCAATTGTTGGCAATGGTCAAAAACGCATTAAATTTAATCACGGAAAAAACGGGTTTTTAAAATTAACTATAGAGTTAATAAAAAGAACATTCTTTGTCTTGTTATGCAGAAAACGATTAAAAAAAATAGAAAACGTTGTTTAACGTGTTTCTTTTAGAATCTAGAAAACTTATTTTTCATAATGATCTTGATACATGATCCTTGAGGAAGTGGGAGCGTAGCCCACAATCCAAGGTTTTAAAAAACAATATGTATCTTATTGTCCAGGCGGTACTGAGTCTTTAAGAATTTTTGGAAATTTTTTCCCTATATAACACCAGAGCTAAAATAGTACATTATGACACGAGGACGAAAAAACTTTTTCTAACGAGTGCGAGTTTGCAGCAAGAGCCAAAGGCGAGTGTTGCAATCACACGAGGTTAGAAAAAGTTTTTTCGTCGAGTATTATACGAAATTTTATTTTACGCGATGTGAAAATGGGGGTTTTACGCACGCGGAGCGTGCGTTCATTATCGTCCGAGTGGCATAAAGTAGTTTTATGCAATTTTACGTGCGGTTCGATGGGCAAGACGTTCAGGCTGCAGGTGACGTAATTTATTTAGCTATTTAGCACCAAGATAAGCCATTTCTAACAATGGATTAACGTATACTAAACCTTTGTAAACATTGAGAGAAAAAACCACCCTGCCCATCGAAAACCATATATATTCGACATTGAACCATGAAGGTTTGATAAAATATTACGAATCTTTTCAATCTAACAAGAGATTACGACTCTTTCATAATAATCGTCAATAATATTATACTTTTTCAAGTTGGCAGTAACACAACAGTTTTTCTTTTTCACGGAATAAAAGTATAAAAATGCATAATTTTGTCGGGTGGGTGTCGGAAATTCGATCGATCAATATTCAGAAGGATCGGAATTTCGAATTCATTAATGACGAACGTTCCAATATAGATAGATCAATCTTATGATAGTCTGTAAAATAGTTAGTAAAAATTGTGAATATAGATATCTCGAAATTGATTTATAGCGAAAATAAATATAAGATTTAACAAAATAATGAGAGATATGATATCGACTTTCCGGTATAAATACACCGAACAATTCGAGACGACAAAATAGCGATAGGTCGAATAGGCGAACGGTCTCGATAGCGAAAACTTATGATCGAGGAATACGTTACTTGCGCTACAGAGTAGAAGCTGACAGATGACGCTGGCGGTCAGTCGGGTAAGGCAGTCATCGAATATTCGCTATTTTGGATCATCGATCATTTGCGTATCTTAGATCTACACATTCGAACTTTGTATTCTCGATATATGGCTTTTTGCTATAGATGGTATTACCAATATTAGATACTCAATTTTTTTTATTTCGGAGATATGAATGTTGTAGATTGGTCGCATCTGTATTTGTATGACTCAAACTGTAGTCTATCTGAATACATATTCTCGAACTAATGAGCTCTCGAATAAATAATCCTTTGGTGTAATATTATTCTTATTTCGTCATCGGTCGAAGGATAAAATTTCGAATAATTTAACCTTCGTTATTTTGAGTTTATAATTCCGTCGTTTCGAAATTTGTTGTTCTATGTTTGGCCATTCAAAGTTTTCACCCCCATCTATTTTGTCCTTCAATTATATATTTAATGAAAACTTAGCATCTACGGAATAAATCTATACCTCTTATGCATTTTTTTTAGGTTTAAAGGGGGAAAAATACTCATAAACCGTAATTTGCCTCAACTGGACTGCTCCAAGCTCCTCAATAGTACGTGACCCTAGAATCCATTACCGACGTACACTTAAACCGAAATTCTGACATACTCTCCAGCGAAACAGGGGCTGAGCCAGTACGATTCCTCCGTTTACGGATAGAAGATGAGTTTTAAAAATTTTATTTTATAGGAAAGAAAACTATAAATTGAAAACCAAACTATCAATTATAAATTGAAGAAAAAGAAACTTATTTTTAATCCGTAAACCGAGGGACGTTTCCAAGAAGAATGTATCCACGAGTCGTAATAATTGTATTAACCAAACAGGTATACGCCCCGTATAAATAGTTTATACGGGACGTATACCTGTTAGAACGTATATACCCTCGTTCCGCGGGTATATACGTTCGTACGTTGTTCGCGACTCGTGACAGTCCTATCCCCAGGATTTTACGTGCATGCACACAAGTATCATCGATTACCCTCGGTACCCTCTGCCGAGCTGCGACCACGCGTTAGAAACAACGTGGGGGTAGGTCAGACGACGTGGCACAATAATACCCTCGTACATCGTGTTCCAGAACTTGAATATATTGTTTCGCCAATCGTTCTATCCTCGTTCGTATATAACGATTTCGCCCATAAATCGAAATTCCGTATTATCCTGGCCAAAGCAGGATCTCGCCTCAGGGGGTGTCATCGGAGGTTCGGAGATTGTCGCAAAATCGAACGACGATTTCTCGCGGCCATGTACGACATCTACCAATGACCGGGCTTAACTTTATTGAGTGGCCGATTTATTGGCGCTTTCATTGAATACATAATCTTCGGACTGCTTCGGAATCGCAAAATTCTCCATTGATGGCACGAATAAAAAAACCATGCTATAAAACTCCGTATGAAAAATTTTCGTTTTTTTATAAATATATCTATAAATATATTTCATTTGTATAAATTTAATATATTTGTTATTTCATTATATCATATACATAAATTTCAATAATGATTTAATAAAAATAAATTTATAAATATATCACATACTCCATACGAAAAAAAATCTCTTTTTTCCCATCTCATTTACTGCAAAGCCTCGTCGGACTTTCACGTTCGAAAATTTTTGTCCCGCCTGCTTGATACTTGCGCATCAACCCGCGAACCCGATCACTCGAGTGTATTATTCCGTTCAGTATTAAAGCTCATAAAACTCCAGTGAAATCTCTCCAAGTCCGGGCGGAAAATCCAAAACGTATTTTGAGCAGAGTAGATTCTATTCCGGCTGACCTATATTAATTTTTCTTTGCATTCGGCTATGTTCGAACATTTTACTAAGTGGACCATGGACTCCATCGTAGATCAAGGATGGCACACGTATATGATTCCGTCTGGAAACACATACATATATATATATATATAGATGTATAATCGTCAGGAAATATTTATACACACATATGTATGAGTGTGTGTAAACGTATGGCACGAATATTGAAGATACGGGTACAGGATAAGAGGAGAGAGAAAGTGAGAGAGGTAGAGATGTTTCTGCGCTGAGGAAGACAGTCCTTCCGGCGCCTGGTCTCATCGATTGACCAGGATTCCCAAGGACCTCGACTCCAACGCATCCTAGCGGTAAACTATATATATCTGCGTTCATGTTCCACAAAACAGCTTCAAACTTAATCTGAAGCATATACACACACCCACACACATAAGTATATATATATATATATATATATATATATATACATATATTGTAGATAAAGTCGTCCTCGAAACAGGAGTAGCTACGAGTAAATTGATCTTCATCTCGGTACAGATTTTTCATCAATTTAACCACAGCCGGTTCATCTTTTACAATTTATTTTAAAGGCTATATATATATATACTTATTATATATATATACACACACACATATACATATAACTACATCCTTAAAAATAGAAAGAACAGACGGTAAATCCGGGAAAAGACGAAGAGTAATCAACTTGAAGCCATACTTATCCTTATCCTACGAATTATTGCAGATACCTGATTTTGAAGAAATTTGCCTTCGAAACCTTATTTTAGGGAGTTTTTGGATGGATTTCAGGCATATATAGGGATTTTGGAGCTATTCGATTCGAACAGTTATTCTAGGGACTTTTTAAGGCATTGCAATATTTATATTTTATATATATTTTTATAATAGGATTATAGGGATACGTATATATATATCCTACCGGGGAAAAGTTTCCGAACAAAAATTCAAAAAAGTTGGGGAACGATTTTTTATGTCATTTCGCCGATAGTTGACATAAATGAATTTAATAAACGGCATTTTAAAGAGGAGCAATTCACCTTCATTACGTTTTTTTTCATTTTTACTATTTTTTTTCTAAAGATATTTTGATTTTTTTGAAAAAAAAAGAGACAATTTGAAAAATAACGTGTAACGCGAAAACGACAAGGATTCAAGGAAAACCTCATGATAGTAAAAAAGTTGAACCGGTTTTTGTTGAGTTCGCGAGAATTTTTTCAGATTTTTTTTTCACTTATTTTCGGTAAAAAATCAGATGATTTAATTGCCGTAACTCGAAAAAATCGAGTTGTTTGTGGTAAAATTTCAAGAGAGGAAAATTTTTTGTTTTTCTATTTTCAACGCAATAGAATTATTCGAGATTTTTTTCGACATTTTTTTCTCGGATTACGGTGATTGTATCATCTGATTTTTCGCCCAAAAAAGGTGAAAAAAAATTAAAAAAAAAAAATTTCAAAAAATTCTCCCGAACTCAACGAAAACCGATTCAACTTTTCACTATGTTGAGGTTTTCCTTGAATCCTTGTCGTTTTTGCGTTACACGTTATTTTTCAAACTGTCTCTTTTTTTTAATCAAAATATCTTTTAAAAAAATCGGAGGAAGTCTAAAAAAAAAACAAAATTGAAACTTGAGCTTCCCCCTTCATGATTGCGGTCAAAGAAATGCATTTAAAAAATATTGTCTGTAAACGGGGTCCACCAGAAAATGAATTTAAAAAAGGCGAAAAATGGTCGTTTACGAAAAAGGGTACTAGTCGTAAAAAAAAATCGTTAAACATTTAAAAAAAAACGGAATGAAGGTGAATTCCTCCCCTTCAAAATGCCGTTTATTAAATTCGTTTATGTCAACTATCGGCGAAATGGCATGAAAAATCGTTCCGGAACGTTTTTGAATTTTTGTCCGGAAACACATTTCGCCGGTAGTGTGGATATATATATATATATATATATATAGAGAGAGAGAGAGAGAGAGAGAGAGAGAGAGAGAGAGAGACAGAGAGAGAGAGAGAGAGAGAAAGAGGGAGAGATAGGATGGCTTGGTGGTAAGCGTTTTCTGTTGGCTTGCAGGAACGATTACCCCAAGTGTCCTAGACGACAAGATACAAGGACTCTTCGTCCCTTCCTTAGCGCTTTTGCAGTACTTACAGACGTTTGTGCCGATTTGTAACTGTCTGGAAGATTCCTCGCTCTCGTCCTTTCTTCATATCCTCCTTTCGCCCGTGAGCGGATGAGAACGAGGATTCCTCGAAGTCGCAAAGGATCTTCCGAGCTTCCGCCGTAGCTGTACGTAATATCGCATTCAGTCTTGTGACCTCTCATTATCCGAACCAATTTTTCAGAGAGCGAATAGCGAGGGTATGAGAGAGATAGAGGGAGAGAGGGGGAGAGAGAGAGAGAGAGAGAGAGAGAGAGAGAGAGAGGAGTAAGCAACTAGCCGACGTCGCGTACTGGTCCAAGTCAAGTGAGATATGTTCCTTCCTGGCGAGATCCTCGCAGGATGACAAGTGGCGCGAAAAGATCGAAAGTATTCGAGAGCCAATAAATCTATATTGATAAATTCAGTTCTTTTTTTCTTCACTCTTTTACTTCGTTTCTTCTCGTGGCTCGCTCTGTCTCGGTAAAGTTTTTCTTTTCGCTCTCGAGATTGCAGTGCATCTTCACTCTCGGAATTTTTCGACACACCGAGCAACATTTATTTTCAATTTGTTCGTTTTTTTTTTCATTGTCGAATCCTGGCAATGGTACGTACGTCGTACAGAGCTCATCGTCCACCCAAGTGAATGTGAAATTCGTTCCATTTAACTCGATGAGGTCGGACGATGCATAAAGACGAGACAAAACGAGCGCGATACGGCCCGGCGCATAATACTCTTTTCACCCAGCTCGCACCCGTATAGAAACCATTACGTGCACGTATCATAGTCCACGGCACGGTGTTACATGCGGAAAATCTCGTTTTCTTGCGTGCAAGGATGCATCCGAGGCGTCTTCATACGTATATCGAGATGAATGTCCCACCATCAAGAGGAACGTGATGTGTATTATTTACGTAGCGAAGCATACAAAGCGATGAGAAAATCAGTCCAGGAGAGAAAAATCGTACGCTCACCTATCCAAATTCACAGCGGTTGTTACTGGTTTTTTTTTTTTCGTTTTATAAAAATATCAAAAACATTTAACAAAAGTATCAAAAACATGTTATAAAAATATCAAAAACATTTTATAAAATCATCAAAAACATTTTATAAGACCATCAAAAACATTTTATAAGATCATCGAAAACATTTCATGAGCCATCAAAAATATATTTTACAAAAGGGCTTTGTAGGATCGAGACACTTTTTACGTGGTATTTCACGTGCGATGTACGTGCACGCGTATTTATACGAAAACCCTTTGGAGCCTGCAAAGGTGCATTACGGTAGGAATGTATTCACGGCTCACGAGGATTCGAGCCGCGATCAACCGCCGGATTACCTATCGAAACAGAATAGGGATATTTAACACACAAAGCCCAGTTAATTCTGTTGATTATTGTTCACTGTTACGTGCATGCAATTGCGCTGCAAATGTAATATTAAAGCACATCAAGCATAAGCACACAGCAACTTTAACTTCGTGTGGTAGTGAATGAAATTAATAAAAATGGTGGCGGGAATAAAGAAAAATTTTATTTTGAGGAAAGATGTAGGCGTGCGTTTTATATAGTAATTACATTGTCCTCATCGAATAGTATAGAACAATATATATATGGGGTATTCCAGAACTGAATGTAATCTCCCGAATTGGGGGTTGGGGGTGAAATTCTGAGTCAATTGATAGAAGTATGTATAGGTATCAGATCAACCCCTGAATCATTATTAATTTTATATATATACAGAGTGACAATTATAATGTGAATTATAAAAAAAAATATAGCGTAATTTTGTGATGAGTAGTATTGGCCAGAAAAAAATTGAACACTTTGGAAAAAAATAAAAATAATATTTTCAGTTTAAGGCGTTACATCACCTTGGCACTCGGCAAAGTAGGTATAAAAAAAAATAAAAAAATTTACGCGACTATTAAATATATAAAATAATTTTTATTTTTCACAGTTACATTATAGTTTTATGAAGAAATTTTTTAAATAACGAATAAAAAAATATTTATACCACAGACATAAGTCGTCTAATAGGACCCTCTTTTGAAAATCCTAGCCAATGGTGGAATTTTTTTCTCCGTCAGGTATCGTTTGAAAAATAAAACATACATTTTTTGGAAAGAAAGGTAATAGCTAAAGTATAGCATAGAGAAATGTTTCTAAAATTTTTTATAGAAACATTTTGTAGAAACGGCAGCTGTTTGAAAATAAAAACTTTGATTTTGACAAAAAATTCGAGTTTTCAAAATTAATAAAAAAATAAACGCGGCATCAAATAATCAAAATACTTTGCTACAGTCTAGATAATGTAATATTATAAAGAATATATGGTATAAATGTCATTAAAATCGGTTGCGTAGAACGCGAGATATTTAGTCCACTAGTTTGAGAAGAGGGTCCTACTAGACGATTTAACTCTCCGCCAATTTATTTTTTTAATTTTTTTTTTATTCATAACACTATAATGTATTCGTGACAAATAATTTTTTAAATTTAATTTAAATGGAGTGGAGTAACTCCTTAACAGAATGAAGATAAATTCCAAATACGAAACACGTCGAAAAAAAAAACTTTTTTTTATGGAATTAAACTCCATGGATTCAATGAAAATGCATCTTCGATAACGTTTTTTTCTCGATTACGGGATACACAAAAAAAAGTTTTTCAGGATTGTTTCTCATTTGGAATTGAATTTCCCAGAATGCTAATTTTCTTCTGGAAAGTACTATCCACGACAAGAGTACGCCATATTTTTTTCCAAGAGGCCCTGAAAAGTCATTGAAAATTATATTTTTTTGGTCGCACAATCTCCACGCACGACCCTTGAAAACAAATGCCCAGCTTATCATCGTCACCCTATATATATATATATATATATATATATATATATACAGGGTGTCCCAGGATGGAATGTCATCCCTGAAATGGGGGGTTGGGGGTGAAATTCTGAGTCGATTGATATAAGCATGTATGGTTCCCAGATCAACCCCTGAATTATTATTAATTTTTAAAGACGGGCCAATCAGGCGCGCCCGATGAGCGTAGCGTAGTGGTGCCTGGCGGAGCGGTGCTGCTACCGTGCTCTGCCAGGCACCACTACACGCGTATATAAGCCTATATACCGATCGTGCTATCAATTTGCCAATAAAGTATGCAAGGAAGTAAAAGGTTTGCTCCTCGTCCCGTATTAGGGAGTTACGACGAGGCAATGAATGGCAAAAAAGGTGACTAAATGAAAGTCAAACACATTTTACCGGAATGAGAAAAGCTTCCTCCGTTCGTATTCTCGATTCATCCTCCCTGGGGATGAAACAAAGTGCTGTATTTTGTCAATAATACAATTGTCAATAATTGTCACGTGCTTAATAGCTCTTCATTATCGAACAATACACGACGAAAACTTCCCAGAGTTCTATAGAACTTATTCGAAAAAAGCATTCACGAATTTTTCTTAAATAATTCATCCTCGTGGTTTTTCGGAATGTCGAGAAAATGTCATGTTTCGCTTGCTTAACGAATGAAAGCGTTGGTGGAATACGAGAGACGAGTGTGAATAATAGACCGACGAACTTTTGACCAATAGCTAATCTTTTTGTAACTCAACATAGAGAAAAAAAATCCAATTTATCTTGAACGGCGTGAAATTATAGCGGTGGCCACGTTCGTTATCTTGGGCAGACGTATCATTCGTTGGAACCATCAGAACGCCCCGTATTTTAGCTCAACGTATAGATACATTCGTGTATTTTGATCCGAGGCTAAAATTCATTTCGTCTTATCTTCCAGCCGCCCAATATAAGATCGACCCGGCGCCGAGGATGACGAAATACGGAAAAAAAAGACGAGACAGAAAGGATTTCGAGTTTGAGCAATCTTATAAATCGATCAATTTGTTTTGTCAAAAAGTGGATTTCAATGAATAGTGATCCATTTAAATTTGAACAATTCGATGATCGATTCTTATTAAAATGATAATATGAATGGAACATTCATCATAACGATTTGTAAATAGCTTGTATTCTTATACTCTGAATAGGTTAGATTGATTATTATACAAGTATCATGATCATATGCGGACAGCCAAAAGATAAAAACGATCTCTTTGCAATGTGACGAAAAACGAGAGGGCGAAGGGGGACGGCAATTCTTCATCAGAATAGCCATGGAGAAGGCGATAGAGTGACATTTTTCACGGGAGGACCAAAAGCGATAAATGTCATTCGCTTCGTGCTCAAAGGGCAGGAAAGAAAATTTAAAAGGAAAAACGTAAAAATGTATATAAAAATCTCGTCTGCCCTCCATTTGACATTTCGTATCTTGTGCATTAATCTTACGAACTCGAATTGCGATTTTGAGCGATGTCTTTTTACGAGGCTCAGATTTTTTGTGCTCATTCGCTCAACGAAATATGGTGAGTCTTCAGCCAAGGCACTTTTTCACGATAGCTGAAGATTCAACATAGCCCTTGTATGCCTTGGATTTTTATGTGGCACTTATCAATGGACATCGTTCATTACATTACGTAGGAGAGAACCTCGGTCTGCCAAAATTCGGAACAACGAGCGCGTCGATCTTGGCGCGGTGGGGGAAGGCCACGACGTGTGGTAGGGGGAGCTCGGCGCCAATGGAAGCACCGCTAGTCGCGAGGACAGCTGCGCAGTGTGAAGTGCGCAGCCTGGGTTGAGTCAACTCCGATGCAATTGCATCGTGGTTGTTGACATCGAGATCAGCGTATCTAGAAATTATACTCGTATCATTTCTGAAACATGTCTTAATCGTATCCGTTATTTATATTTATTTTTTTTCAAACGAATTAGTTTAATCATAGGAAATATGTTGGTTAATTTATTTTGATAGAACGTACGTGGATAGCTACATGAAGATGATAACGGGCGTCCGTAATACGTGTGTCGGGATAATTCGACAGGTCGGCAGTGTTGGGCGTGAGAGCAAAAGCAAAGGGAGTAAAAAGGACTTTCATAAGTATAAAAGTATATTGAGGTACTTTCGCCAGCGAAAGGAACTCGTTGGTGACCGCGGATGCGCGTATCTCTCGGGGCGTTAAACTGCAGATTGGGGATTCCTCGGGTTACCGTTCAATCTCGTTGGCCCTTTCTTCACTACCTTCACTAGTCTACCTTTTCTTTTATTTCATCCAGTCGGTCTCGAATTTTCTTCTATTCCGTTTTTCTTCGCAAGCCCCGTTATGTCTTTTTCCTCAACTACTCTCACGCTGGCTCATCTCTTCTTCGTTCTATTCGTTTTTCTGTCACAAACGTTCCTCTCCTTCTCTCCGTAATCTGCTAGGTTGCCTTGAACCTTTCCGATTTTTCCGCCCGATATGTGTCGTGGATTGAGGATCATTGACAGTGTTCGATACGTCTCGTGATTCCTTTCAGTCCACTGATATCACGTCAATTCCTTCCACGCCTGATCCTGTTTTAGTTTGCAGTAAAGTCATTATTCCTCGTATAATTGATTGACAAATATTTCTCTTCACAATGCCACGATCACTTGCTCAATTAGCATTTAAAAAAAAAATAAGCTGTCCTCTCAAAATTACCATTTGGGCGGAACATGGCTCGTTACAAAAATGGCCATTTGAATCCATCAAGCACAAATATTACTGCGCCAAAAAAAAAGTTCTGCATGTCCCTATAGTCTCGAGAAATAAAAGCTCCGAAGTTTTTTGTCCCCTCGGCTCGTTCGAATCATTTACAGCTGCGAAATAATTTCCACCGGAGTATTCGTCGCCGTGAGAATGCTCCGGAGTTACGCAAGACCCGGGCATATATTTATCGGGGTAATTGGTCTTGCCGCCTGTGAAATTAGACATGAAGGAGTACACGACACGACTCCACAAAGTCTGGGATTTCCTTGGGGGAAACGAGACGAGAAAAGTAGTGGAGCACAAAGGAACGTGGAAGCACCGGGGAAGAGGCAAAAAAAAAAGTGATCACTCGGAGAGAAATAAGAAGTGCGATGGAGCAATTGAAAAAGAAAAGCTCCTTCGACGGAACCGGTGAACGAGCCAAGTCTCAGCGAAGCCAAAGGAGCGTCGAAAAGATACGAAGAATGGTTTAAGCGCGCTTTATTCCTGAAATCTGCCACATTGCTCCGTACAATTAGACCTTTGTCATGCTGTTCATCCAACAATGTCTCCATTTGCTGTTTCTTCTTACGCATCTCCTGTCTCATATTGGATTACGTTCTTCGTGAGCGAGTTCACTGGAAAGCAGCAATAAAGAGTAGGTACAAATTAAATATTTATTGTGAAGTTGCGTGAAAGAGTAGATCGGAATGCGACGTAGCGTTGATCGCGGACGCATTCGTCCGGTGAAAAGGCGTTGATCGAACTTTGGAGATGTGCCGGAACTAAGTTTATAGCACCGGATAAATATTTCTTAATAAACGTTTCTTATAGGTCATCCACTGCTCCATTTATTTCTCTATCTCTTTCTCACTTCCTCTTTCTTTGCATTCTCAAACGGCTTTGAGTCCCAAGCGGGTGTTTGCGATTTTCTTCATTTATCTTCATTGCACCATTTATCTGCTATCCGGGCATATATATATATATATGAACCTTTAATAAAATAAGTAATAGTGATAAAAAAATTAAAGTACTAATAATGAAAATAATAGTAGTAGTATTTATTATTCCAGGTATACCCCTTTAGGGTATTTACACAAAAAATCCTCTCCCTACATGAACGTTTCCCTTTAAAAAATGTTCTTATTTCTAAACTATAACAATGAAAAAAAACAAATTTTCACATTTCAGATGGATTCTCTCTGGACAAAAGGCACGATTTTCTCATATGCCACTGCTGAACATGGCGAATGACATTGCTGAAAAAAAACCAGCTGTAAAAGTGTTAGGTCGATTTTCAGAAAAAAAGTAGAAAACTACCCGTGCGGAAAATTGGCAGGGCATCCCTAATACAATTCGGGGCCTTCAAGGGATCGTTTGTGGATTCCATAGTAGGGTTTTCCGTAAAAGAGCCGGACCGGGCCCCTATGAGGGAATAGTAGGGTTGATAGGTTGACTAAAACTATGGTCTAAGTACGGGCCTTTAATGAGACCAAGTAAGGGCCTTTAATGAGTGTAGTTGTAGATTCCCTAATGACGATTTTCCCAATACTACTAGACATAGTAAAGTCTATAGGGGCAAATCATTATAAATTGCTTGACTAAAGAATTTTTTGCATAATAATTATCGAGATCGATTAAATATAATCATTGAACTATGTGTTTAGTAGACGAGCTGTGATGGCTTCAACCAACACGCATGCAGCTCGTTCATTGGAACAACGCGGGACCAAACGTGTGAAAATATGCGACAGAATTCTGAACCTCAAATGTATTGAAATAACACACTTATTTTTCACAGTGCACACGCATGCACACGCACGTACGCATATGGCTGCAATAATTTTTGTGAGGCACCGTTGATACCCTGGTTATTTTGTCTTCAATGGCCCTCGGTAGCAAAGTGTTACCGGCCACTGATGGCCCATGTGAGGCTTCCAGACTCGGGCCTTAATGAAGTTGAGGAAAATTATGTTAGGATGGGCTCGATCAAAGCCCGAACTCAATTTCCGTACGGGTAAGTCTTATTTAATTGAGAACCTACTGAAAGTGAAGTTTAAAGACTGGTAACTAGATAAACGAATGATGAAAAATTGGTTGATTATTTTTTAACGTATTATAACAGTTTGATATTAACGTTTACATGAACGTGTGATTAAGGCAAGTTTCATATTCCATATGTGTTGCGTGATTACCGATTATTATGTAAAGTTTTATTTATGAAAAAAAGATTGTGATAAAAACCAGTTTTTTGTCAGGTCTCTCCTACCCCCACCCCCCTCCTAGTTAAAAATGCTGGCTACGCGAATGTGTATAACACTTGCAGGAGCGTTCAATAGAACATAATTTTTTTTAGATTACTTTGGTGGCAGAACGCAGCCGCCCACACGGGTAAACGTTGGCTTTTACGCTAAAGTGTCAAGTGCACACGCGTATCTGCGATTGAATAAAATATGACCCGCTTGATTTCAGGGAGATATCTCGTGGAGATTCCTCTCTCTCTCTCTCTCGCGCGCGCGCGCGCCTTTTCTCTTTCTTTCGGTTTAGCCCTGCCTTTTTCTGTTCTCATACCTCCACACGCGAGCGAGACATGTGTCCTGTACATCTTTCCCTTTTGCTTCCAATCTCAAAGCCGTCATTCCTTGTATCAACTGTCGTCCGCAAAATATTCCATCCCTTGAGGCATCTGCTGGGAAAGGGCTATGCGCGTCCCCAGCACTTTTCTCGTGCGACGGGGGTGTGCTCTGGATCCTTCCATTTGTGAGAAGTAGATACGTTTAAACGCGTAGCCAACGACAATACTTTTCCTTTTATCCTTCTCCGTGGCCGTACGCGGGATGTTCTATTTTTTTTTTATGATAGAAAACCAAAAAAGCCCTTGCGAAAGTCCGTTCACTCGGTTTCATACGTATCCGAGGGGGATTCCGCGATAAAATATGACACAGCTTGACGGCGCCCAGTTTATCTAGGGAATTGTACAGGACCTCGAAGCCCAGATTTTTCGAGGATTGCCGGAGGGGATCCTTTCCGCTCCTCGACTGCATTGACACGTTTATGGACCAGAATTCTTTTTATTTGTAATTGATGTGTGTATGCACGTTGCACTGCTCACGTGCAACGGGATGGGACGTAAGTAAATTCGAATTGTATTCGTTTATTTGTCGTTTTTACCAATGTTTTCTAGGTATGCCCTATCTCTTTTATTTTTCACCCCACACTTGACGATGCGCTTTTCACAAGCTTGTATTTAAGGGGGAAAACCCTTTACAATGTTCAAAAAATCAATTTTTTTCTTCACATATTTCAAAAGTATGATATATTGAGAGTATACTGGAAAATCGAAAAATCGAAATACTAAATATTTACAAAGTTAAGGGCTTACATACACCTAATACGGCTAAAAGTAAGGTTATGTTTAAGAATTTTTTTGTATATAAAACTGAATTTTATTGAACAACCATGATATACATTTTAAAGTATGACATTTTATCTACATTGTGTGAAATTTTGATTAAAAAATTACAAACGGTAAAAAAGTCATAGTCGTTTTCCTGGGACGAGTTTTTGTTGACAGCGTTTGCGATACCAGACGGGCCTCTGTCATTTTTCATCTAAAAAAAAATATTTGTTTCTTAAAGTAGATAGATAAAACTAGTACTTATCAAACCGGAATATAAAATTTTTATTTTTTTCGGATCATGGCAGTCACTGGAATAAAACAGGCGATTTTTCGCCTCAAAATTGTTCCTTACTTATGATGAAAAAAAAAACGATGCCAGGTCTCGAAATAAAGCCTCAAGCATTTAAGGAAGTATTAAAATTTTGAAAAATTCTATGTTTATGGAAGTATTGTTAAGTATGTACTGCCTGCACCTTTGATCAGTGACCAAGGATTGATTTCTTCTATAGCTTTACTATTTAACTTCATAAACTAAATATTATTTTTTACTTTTTAGTTCAATAGTTTATGAATAAAAGCTTGTTTTTTAAATATTTTTTAACGTTTATTCCTATTTATTTCCATACAGGAAACATATGTCCAGCTCTTCGGCCAGTCACGACATTCAAAAAGCACAAGCCAAATGCTTCGGAGATCCTGCCAAAAAATAAAGTGCACCATTACTTTTCAAGAATCTTCGGATCGTCCCGAGATGCCCTTTTTTTTGCGTATGGACATTCGAATTGATAGAAAGTGGTTTTCTAAAAATATATCCATTCACGTAAATAATTATTGACAATGGTAGATTTTTGGGACGGTCGAAGAGGGCGCGAGGAAAAAAACGTATCCAGTGAAATAAATCATAATTGACAACGATATATTTTGGATGAGGGAGCGAGGAAGTCATTTGTCAACTATTGACAGGGAAGCCAATAGACAATAATTGACAAGCGAGGAAGTCAGTTGTCAATTATTGACAACGGTAAATGGATGAGGAAGCGAGGGAGCAGGGCTGTTTGTGAATTGACACGAAAAGAAATATTGGTATTTTGTGCAAAGACGATATGAAACAGCGTTGACGAACAAGCCGCTGTATTTGACTGATAAGTTTCTCTCTGAATGAGCATTCGAATGGACCGGCTTTTTGACGACTGTTTTATATCGAGGAGACATGGAGGAGACGCACTCACAGTGAGATATCAAAGACTCCCAGAGGAGTCAGGCCGATCGACTTGTTTGTCTGCAAGTAGAGACGCTTCCTGTTTCCTCCTTGATGCCCATCCCAGACTACTAATATCACGATATCTTTTCCCCCGTCTATTATGCCTCGCTCCATCTATCATCAGCTCTTTTTCCTTTCTTTCTCTCTCTTGCTTCCTCCATCGCAGTCATCTGATTCAGCAACACGTCGTTTCCGCCTCAGCAATCGTGCTTTCCGTTTTCTCTATTTGCGACCGAAGAAGCAAACATTTGAGCTGCGTGTGAACAGTTCGCACACTCAGTAAATTCGTGACGACAAAGAAACGTCATTCGTTACGGGGGTGAAAAATAATTATTACAAGTACACAATTAATCCTACTATTTTTGTGCAAATATTTATGTGCAAGGCGTGAGCTAAATTGGATGGAGATTGGAAAACGTTGGATGGTTCTATGCAACGATTGGCTGTGAGAAATTTCGAACGTGGGGGCAGACAAATGATTTTGCAATTCTTCTCAGTCTGACGAGGAACATCACTTGAGTGTTCGCCTTCGTTTTTATTGGAACTCATATATGTGATAAAGCATTGAAAAATATTAGACACGTATTTTTTTTATCGGCTGAAAAATGGTTTTAAAGGGGGATACAGCCCCTCGAAGAAAGGCGGGCCGAGTGGTGACTTTGCAGTTTCACCCAAAAGCAGTCCACCAATTTAAATGATGCAAAAACAAAAATTCTTCTAATGTAAAGCGATAAAAAATCCACTATAGAAGTATAGAAAAAAAATTAAATTATGGGGTGAACCACCCCTGCATTTGCCTTTTTCTCACCCTACACTTAGGAGGATTACATGAGAATGAATAAAACAGATATCATTTTGCATTTTTTCCAAACAGCAAACTTCAGGGGGGACCCCACTGTGACGGCCAGAAAAATAAGCTTTTTTGATGATTTTTTTAAATTCACTTATTGGTTTTTTTGGGCTCAATCAAAGATATGTTATTCCACATACATTAAAGTAGATTCATGTAAATTTTCATTGAAAAAAAAAACAATAGTTGAAGTACAATAAATGGCCGAGTGATCGCCCATCGGAAATTTCCCTCTTTCTGGTGAGATAAAAATCTCTGGTTTGATTCGAAAAAATGAAGGGTCACGGCGTGAAAGTAAGGAAAAAATAATAATGCATAACGAGAAAATAATCAAAGAAAGGAAAATAAAAATAAGGAAAAATTTACTAACGCAAGTGACAGTGATCAGGGCGATATTCTTATCATCATTGCCCCGGGCCAATGCTAGGCCGGATGATCGCATATCGTCTTACACGTCGACTCTCGGCAAAATATTGCTTCAATCTACAACTCGGCAAAACATAGCCGTCTGTATCTGTTCAGGTTTCCCGCAGTTTCCCTGTGCCCTCCTGCAATGGCGACACAACGGAGCATCAGGCGAATTCGCTATGGGCAACTAAGGGTTGGCCTCGTAATAACAATAGAAATACTCTTATTATGATCATCATGATTGAATATTATCGACAATATTGCAAATATCAGCGCGATCGTTTCTCGCCGAGCAATCGGCGACGAAATCAAGGCAATGTTCCATGTTGTCGAGGACACAATCCGTGCTTTGTTTCCAAGGAGATTTTTTCCCCTTTTATGGGCGGATATCATCCAAGGGCTATCTCGTCGTGAGGATTCACTCGTAAAAACCAAGACCAACGAAGGGAACGCGAAGATAAATCATGGAGGGGCGTAGGAACCGTCGGCACTTGGCTCTAATCATTTTGACACTGTAAGCCTGATCCACAAGCGTGCCGGTACTGAACGCGGCAATAAACGTTCCGGAATCGACGAATAACTCGACCCCAAATCCTTCACCCTTCCTTGTCTTAATAAACTTATTCGCCTACACCTTCCGCCTATCGTGTTTGTTTCCTACTCCAGGAATTACGCGTGCGGCAGGAAGTACGATGTTTACTTCCGTAGTTTCCTTCATATTTGCTGCAGAGGCTCAATCAAACAAATGACCTCGAACAATGGGAGCTGGGGGGAGAAGTCCTGGTTCTTGTTTTCCCGTATAATCGGAAGTAAAAGGTACGCGAGCTAATGTAATTCTAATACAAATTAAATTGTCGATGAATTGCTCGTAGATGGAAAACGAAAGAAAATATCGACGCACTTTTACTTTGCTTGACCTTTTGGCCAGCTTTTGGGTCACGTCACTATTTCCGGTTCCTAAGAGGCATCCAAAAATGTTCATTCCCCTCCTGTTCACAAATTTTTGCTTCTCCTTTCCTATTGCAATGCTGTATCGCTTTTGCAGGAAGGCACAGGGAAACTGTAGAAAATCCGTGTCGATGCGATATATTTTCAGATGTTGGAAAAAACATTTCCTGGGAAAAAAAAATGCTAATCGAAATTTGAGCGCGACCATATTGAAATTCAATTGCAAAGGAAGAGAACATTTTTTTTTAATAAGAATATTGTATTAATGAATTTATTCGATGTTTTTATGTCGACGGGTCTCCTTACGTTCGTATCGTACAGGTATATTCAGGAGTGACATTACCAGCTTTATTTCCTCCAGCTTGAAACCCATCACGATTATATCTGTCATTCCTTTTTGCTTCCTCATTCGCCGCGATGCGATTACACTCTTATCCGCCATTCTGGAGCTTTTCAGAACTTATCCGCGTATAATCCTGCTTGGGTAAACAGGTACAGACTACTTCCGGTGCTACGAAAGAGCACAGTGACGGCCCCCCCCCCCCCCTCCGTTAAAGCCGCGTCGCACAAAAGCTCGAATGTTTTATTACTTGCGTCAGAGGCGGATGTCCTTCGGTAGAGAAAATCTTCTGAGGTGCAGCGTTTCGTACGAGCTTTCCCCATCCAACTCTAGAATTTGATGGATAGCGACGGGTAAAGAGCCATCGCAAAAACAACTTGGGAACGAATTACGTCAGGAAACTTTTCTCATGTCAATTTCTAACTGTTTTAATTGATAGTTATTGAAGTAGCTGGGGGAGGGGGGAGGAATTCTCAAAGCTCAGGTCTCGATAAACAATTTCGCTTTGATGTTTTCTCCAGTTGAGAAGAGAGAGAGGTGGGAAGATGGGGAGAGAAAGAAAGAACGGGAAAGAGGAATGTCCTTGATATTGCATCGGTCACGTGGGTTTGATGGTCCTCGATAAAAAAAAAGTACGAAGTTTTCTCGTCTCAAAGAACTGTGCAAAGAATACGAAGAGAAAGAGAGAGAGAGAGAGAGAGAGAGAGAGAGAGAGAGAGAGAGAGAGAGAGAGAGAGAGAGAGAGAGAGACAGGGAGGGAGAGTGGGAGGGAGGGAGCTCTTCAGACGAGAAGCAAATGGTTGCAGACAATGAAGGGTGTACAAGAACCAAGCTTTCACACCTTATCTGCCCTAACCGCATACTAGCTCGCGAAATGAATGTTCCCTTATCGTACTCCCACCAGGACTAGACGTCTGGACCAAAAAAGGGCAGAAAGCACGCAGACTGATACACGATACGATAATAGGTATAAATGGACAATACATTAATTACTCTTGGCCAGAGCTCTCCATAAACGAAGCACCGGTATCCGATTACATTCGCTCCACTAACCTCGGGAACCCCCCGAAAAACCGGATTTATGTTTCTTTTTTTATGTTTAATGGAAAATGAGAGAATGCAATTCATTGAATCGATCCGGGCTTATGATGTTGGTATGCAACGAAATGATCGTTGAAATGCAATGAAAATTAATTCTTTTTAATCGGTACTATTTTTTCATTGGCTGTGAACATTTTAAATCAATCGGAGTAAAAGTCTAGGAGAGAGAGCCTTTGGGAATTCTCCCCGTTGGAAAAGACCGGCCGGGAGAGACGCAGGTACACGCATTTTTCTCAAAACACTATTTCTGAAGTCGGTGGACACGATTTCTCAAAAACTAATGCACCGATCTTATTGAAATTTTGCACACTTCTTAAAAATAGCATTGACTAGTGATTGAACGGAGGTTTTTTTTTCGATTACAACTAATTTTACAAGGCTATACGTAGTGTAAATTGTACCAAAAATTGAACTAATTTGCATACAACTCTGCCAAAAATTCAAATTTCAATTTTTTTAAAAATCCTTCGTTCAATCACGAGCTATACTTATCTACTAACAGAAAAAATTTGGTTTTTTAATTTCAGATAAAGCTATCATGAGTTATTCTAACCACTACGAGGACACTTTTTTTGAGTGGTCTCCGGAAACCAGATCCCACCGGCTGAATTTCCCAAATTTTTGGATGAAATTATTTTTAAATATTGTTGAAATGTTGCTCTTTTATGTGCTTAACATTTTGAATAAAATAATTTATATATTATATTTAAAAAAATAGAGACAATATGCTTTTTTTGCCACCCACGTAACCCCTTAAATATCATATTTTTCCCACTCGCGAAAATCTGCATGCCCGGCCC
The DNA here is from genome assembly GCA_963932345.1 of Ophion ventricosus. NCBI lineage: Eukaryota > Metazoa > Arthropoda > Insecta > Hymenoptera > Ichneumonidae > Ophion > Ophion ventricosus. Next base: position 25,530,419 of record OZ010716.1, read on the forward strand.
TAGAAAAACCCATGGCCACCTTACAATCGTCACCCTGTATATTGATGGATAATACGTTTAGGTTTCGCGCGCGGGTATCAGCGATTGGCAATACACCTGCGTCTTTGTCGAGCTGTTCCTCGAGACGTCCTGATTAAGACGGGGGTCTGAAAGGCAAGTCCTAATGGGGCGAGCGGACATTGAGACAAGGGTAGCTGGAAGAGGGAAGATCACCGAACCGCCCCGTTCCCTCGTCGATCAATCGGACACTGTACCCTACCTCGGGATCTCTCGAGGGAGCGAGGATGAGCCCGTGACTAGGGTGTATCGCGGGCTTGATATACACGTAACGAGAAGCCTCGCCGCTAAAGGGTTAATGCGGACGCTAAAAATAGACGATAAAACCCGAGTCCATATTGGGAGGAGGCTTCGATGAAACGTCAGCGAATTTTCACGCGATCGCCCCCAGGATCCGAACGAACGCCGGAAGAATCCTTAAGCTTAACACCCTCCCCCCCTCCCCCCCAAAAAAAAACCAAAAAATGGCGATACCTCGCAAGAAATCGTAACTGTATTCGTCCCATGTGTATCAACGAGGCAATCTCTTGATCTCGAGACAGAAAACTTTGTGGAAGTAAAACTGAAGATGAGATTTATCCGACGCAGCTTTTCTCACGGGTCACGTGAAAATTTGCTGTTGAAAATTCCGTTTTCCTTCGCGGTTCTTTACGTCGCGAAGAGGGAGGGTGCACTCGCCCCTAAGTGCAGACTGCCAGGAGCCAGAAATGCCGCAGTGTACGGGCCAAGATATTTTCACTGCTCTCGCTCACCCCTGGAAAGCTTTATGTGTGTGCTGTTACACTTTTGAGCTTTCCAAATCCTGAGCCGTGGAGATAGATACACCAAAGAGGGAGAGCAAAGCTGCACGAAACTTCGGGAGCGAATTTTTTTTTATTTATTTTTTTTTTATCCCGGACGTAAAATCCAAAAATGTATATTCCTCTTAAGGAGATTGTCACGATACGAGTCGCCACGTTTGAGTTTGTAATGCGATTAGCCGACCGGAAAATTGTTTGATATTCATTTTTCTTGTTGGAAGTTTCGAATAAATTTGTCAGAAAAGAGGTGAGGGCGTTTATTCCTGTTGTCAAGCAGCTTGGATGGGTGACCGCTTGACGGCGCTCTGGCTTCGGCGCTCGCTAATTAACGGGAGGAAGTTTTACCGAGTTACCGATGTGCGAGCAACTAAAATTCCGTAAAATATAGCTGTCTGCATCGATACGGTTTTTTCGCGATTTCCCTGTGCCCTCGTGCGAATGCGAAGCAACGGAACACCGACAATTGCGGAGTGAAAATTAAGGGTATAGTGTCGGGAAAGCCTGCGAGGGCATACGAAGGGACATTGAGAATTTGAGAAAAAACAACATATACCCTAAGACTTAAAAAAAAAACCATATACATTGAGACTAAAGAAAAACATATCCATTTAAAATTTGAAAAAATATATACGTACATTGAGAATTAAAAAAAAAACATATACATTGAGAAAAAACTTATAAAAAAAAATGTGAATGTCGATATATTCGAAAATATTCGAATTTCCTCTACCCACGTATCTATCATACACGATATTTGATTCGTTTTTATTTTGTTACACTGTCAAAACACACTTCCTAGGGCCTTAAGATCAATGCCATCTGAAAAACCGACTTGTTCCACTTTTTGTTAAAAACATCCATTTACGAAACTTTTTTAAGCGATACTCGCATCAGAATAGAGGAAAAATATCGTCGCAATACATGTGTCCACGCTGTTTTTCTAATCCGGATTACGTGAAAAACGTGAAAATTTCGTAAATGTTTCAAACGCGAGTTACAACACCGTGAAAATTTTCCATTTTTTCATTTCCTGGTTTTCAAAATATACCCGTGCGGGTTTTTACGTATTGCCCTTCCCAATTGAACCCTTTCCTATCATTCCCTACCCATACTTAGCTAAACTAACCTAACTTCCGTTGCATCAACAGCTATCTTAAGGTCTTAGGCCTATGTAGGATTTTCCGAAAATCGATTTTTTTTGTTAAAAATGTACCTTAGTACCTATAAAATTATATACCGAAAGATTATGGGTGTGAAAAATCTCTAAGTACTCGATTTTCGAATTCTAACGCAACCCCTCTTGACTCATGTCGTGACTTTCTACTAACTTTAAACGCGTTTATCTCAAAACTACATTTTTCAAGTCGGCCGGACTCATAACTCAAGCAAATTTCAACCGAATCACTTGAAATTTTAACTGTATATTTAGAATTACATTTTCTGAGGCACTACGTAGGATTTTTTGTATATTATATTGCATAGTTCCTTTTTTATAAACAATTTTCTGACCATTTTCTCATGGCATTTTATACTTTTTGTTTTAGAAATGCGCCATTTTGACAAAAAACAATATATCAAAAAAATCATATGTACTTCTATAGCTATTCTTATATATATAGTCGAAAAAACTTTAGTGTCTCATCATAACTCAAAAATTATAGGAGCTGTTGGTCCGGCCGTTGACCTTCCAGAAATAAAGGCGTCATCGGAAAAATGCTGCACAGTCGCCATTTTAACGTGTATCGCTGTGAAAAAATAATTTTGTATAGTCAATTATGTGTATAATAAAATCCCTTTTTTGTAATTCCGATTTATTTTATGGTTTCGCTGAAAAAAATCACAAAATGTGCCCTTTTTGACCTCTAGAGGGACCTAAGGCCTTGAGGCAGTATTGTAGTCTCGAGGTCTAAATTTCGGGCTTGATAAAAAATATATATATATTTTTAGTATTCATTTTTTACAGTCTTTTTATTGATGCTTCAAGAACTTACAAAAACATTATTGTGCAAAAAAAAATTAAAACTAAGCAAGCCGTGAAAAAAAGGGATGGGGCGATTGACATGATTCAATACCTCCCATTCATTCGCAACAGAAATAAAACCAATTTTCTTCATCAATAAGGATGTCATTATGGCAGGTACCAAAGAGAATTTTTTTAAAATTCAAATGGCGACTGTCTGAAAAAATTAATGTTTCGCTCTATTCTTTTTAATTATTATTTTTTTAATAGTAATAACAATAATTTCGCGGTGCCCAAGGTAGAGACGATAGAGGGATATATGCTAAAGGTCCATACCAAATTTGAAGTCAAACGGTTGAATAGAACTCGAGATTTTATGTCAAACAGATTGAAAAAAGTAGTCTCGAGAAAAACACGTTTAAAGTTTTGAGTACAATTTCAGACAACTGCAATTACCTAAGTGGTATAATGGCATGTTATACTCACGTTAAATTAATCAACCATGCCTGCCTAGTAAAGTGTGCCTTCCTCGACTTCGAAATGATGATTTTCTGAAACTCGTTTTTCCCTGCGAGCACTCCTAGCTTCCTTAGAATCTTCTGATTGTCCGATTTGCGCTAGTGCGGCCCCTTAATCCGGCCGTATTCAAATCGTTATAACTTTTAAATACTGGGTATTTCGAAGTTTTTATTTTTTGAGGACATATTCTTACGAGTCTATACTTTAAGAAAATCCCCAAAAAAATGATTTTTTCCACTTTCTAAACTAGAATATCCTCATCGGCCATGCACAACGGTGCTTAACTAAAAGTTCCGCTGGAGTCGAACTCCGACCACCCATTCCACAAGTGTCGGTCAAAATATTCTATTTATTTGAGTTGTAGGTAAATTTGTGACAAAAATCTCTGAAGTGGAGGCGTTTGGGTTTAATTCCAAGACCTTGGGTAATAAAATCATTGCAATATTTTGCAATCGGCATGCTGAATAAAACATTGTACACGACCTCGAGCGTATAAATAAACATATATATGTACATTAACAATCAACACTACACCTGATGATTTTGAAGTTAAACAGAGATAACGAGACACGCCTGATTGGAGCGAATAAAGCTCAGAATAAAGTCACGTTTATTGCTGTTGGAATATGCAAATGAACAGATAACAGGGTGCCCAGTGGCGTCAAACCAAGTCATATTTGTCATATGTACATATATATTTTATATATATGTAACAAAAATTACGATTTCCTTGTTTACTTACGTTTCTTTACTGTTTCGTTGAGCTGCCGAGTATTTAAGACCGTATGTAAAAGTTCCGACATGCAGTTACCTCAAAACTTCGGTCAATCACGTCAAGAGTTACCATTCTAGTTATTCGCAGGAAACATGTCTCGTATCATCGTTCTCAGCTTACTGGCGATCGTGGCAGTGACGTTTTCCAAATCTGCCAATGTAAGGAAAAATGACAATTATTTGATTATAAACAAAAATTTAGGATAAGGAGGGGCATGTTGAGCAAGTTTGGAATTATCGCCCTGTAACTCCTTAACAGTCTGCCGTATAAAAATGAAACCTACTTTGGTCAATAGAAAATTTATCTGGGAAAAAAAAGTCTCTAGATGAAATTCCTGTTATCCTTATTGTTTCGTAGATAATCCTTCTCAAATGACTAAGGCCTTATTTGCTCAACCTGCCCCGATAGTGGGGTAAGTTGTGCATGAATATGAGGTAAGTTGGGCAAAGTAAGAATTGCATAAAAAAATCAAACGTATGCAACATGATTTGGTACAATGCAGTAACAAACCAACAGTTGCTTGTTAATTAGTTAGGTTTTGAAACATTAACATTAATTGCAATGAACTTTGAAATATTTTTTCTCATACAATGGTAGAAGAAAATCTTTCAATCACGTTTTTTTTAACTTTTTGGTGCAAAAATAATTAAACGTCCCGTGTTACCGTCTCGTGCGCCACATGGCAGCGGGCGATGGCGTGATGTGTTCCCCTCCCCCATACCTCTCTTTCCGCCATTTGATGCATCCGCGTGCGGTGCTTAGTTTTCCAGATATTTTGATTGCCCAACTTACCCGACTGCTCAACGTGCCCCTTCCTACCCTACCTATTGTAACGTGCATTTCGCTTCGACTGTACTTTTTGCTCGTCAACAGATTCCTGGCGACAAGTTGGGCGGAGCTGGCTCTGGTAAGGATGCGCAGAAATGTCATTAAAGTTAAATCGAGGTTGAGCAGTTGTTCTAGTTTAATTGGCGTCGAGTTCTGGGCCAATTACTTCGAGTTGATACGAATCTCGAACTTTGTGCGAAATAATGTTGTCTTTGGAGAATATTTATGGTGAATTTATGTAGTACGATTGAGAGGCACACGATTGTTTTACGATATAGACGGAGCTGTGAACTTCCGCGCTCGTCGGGAGTCCTTGCCAGGACGATACACGACACCCGAGCAGCAATGTCGTGACCGGAAGTCTGGATATTTTGTCACCATTTGCACGGTTAGTGGCAGTAATGAGGAAGTAAAGCATTTTGATGCTCAAGGGAAATTGAGGAAATTGTAAAAATAGCTTAGTACTGAATATATGCCGACTGCACCATAATGGACGCACGATCATTGCGCTCTTCCGAGTCAAGTTGGTCTGGGCCAATACTCGCGTGGCGAATCGCTCAGCCTCTATCGGCACGGGTTTTTTTTTACACTTTCTCTGTGCAAAAGTGAATTGTGCAATATCGAGACGTTCAATTGTCGTTTAGCCCGAATACCCGGAACTGCTGTGCGAAGATTTGCATTGTACTTCTAACCGTGGCGACATACCATCTGGTGAAGAGTCTGGGCCGGCGCTCGATGGAACTTGGTGTGGGGACAATAAGGTAAGGGATTTCATTCGTATGATAGTTGAGCCACAATCCAATCAGCTGACAACTGAAACCTGTTGTTTATAAAATATTATAAATATTAGAAATATAAATAAAGTTATAAAACGCTATTAAGATATATAATATATATAATTAATATATATAATATATAAACGCTAATTATATATATATTTGTATACTAGCTTCCACCTGCGGCTTCGTCCGCGTAGAATTTGGCCCATAAAAGCTTCATGACCAATTGCACCCCTGCAACTGCAAAAATCCTAAGATATCCGTTTTATAATTTGTTTTGAAGAATATTTATACTGAGTTTCAAGTCCATACACGCAAGCAATACAATTTTCCATACAAAACTTTGCATCCTATTTCTTCTTTTTAAAGGTTGATTTCCGAAATATCTTTTCTTAGTGCACCTCTACGCCCTTTAAGGAACATATCTTCCGAATTTCATTGAAATAAAAGTAGGGATTTCGATTTTCCCATAAAAACTTCAACAATCCGTTGTACCCCTAATTGGGGATTGTTTTAAAAAATCCTAAAATCCTAAAATATATGTTTGATTATTTGTTTTGAAGAATATTTACACCAAGTTTCAAGGTGATAACCACGAGGAATACAATTTTCCATACAAACTTTTACAACCTATTTCACCCCCTTAAGAGTTGGTTTTCACAAAAATAATTTCTCAGTGCACCTCTACACCTTCTAAGAATTATATCTTCCAAATTTGATGTTTCTATCTTCAGTGGTTTAGGCTATGCGGTGTCCATATGTCAGTCAGTCATTTAGTCCGTCATTCAGTCAGTCATTCAATCAGTCATTCAGGCAGCCAATCAGTTAGTCATCAGTCAGTCATTGAGTCAGTCGTTCAGTGTGTCTTTCAGTCAGTCATTCAGTCAGTCAGCCAGTCATTCAGTCGGTCAATCAGTCAGTCGTTCAGTCTTTGTCAGTCAGTCAGTCACGGTACTGTTTTATATGTATATATATTTATTTAAATGCTTGAAATGTATTCATGTTTCAGATGTGCTTGGGCGGATCGTGCGTTTACGACCCGGAATCACTGGAGAGTCCCTTGAAAATTGTTGAAAGCGAGCAGTGCATGTAGTGATTTCCGCAAATGGCCAATGATACAGCTCGTCTCAAAATCAAAATGAATTATGTTTAAGCCACTTTTTTTAGCGATTAGTAATTATTAATGGCACGTTGATGAAATAAACCAACCCAAACGAGGCCAAACTATAACTGACAAAATAAACGAAACCCAGGGAATGCTTGGACGATCGTAAAACATTTTTTTTTATAAAATATACCATTTCATACCATCAAACAATACCTGTTTTTCTTTCACCTCCATATCTAATCATTTCGCGAAACAACTATGCTTCGTTCTTCGAACTTCAATTAGAAACGTCTCATCCAAGGGTGTTTTTTGGTCTTCCACATTCAATTGAGGAAACAGTGTTGGAAACGAAAAACTTTTGTCTCCCCGTGAACTGAATCTCAAAACTCTCTTTCTAATTTGCAATCTCGACAGTGCGCGCTTATTTCGTCGTGGTTGGGGCAGTACGCATTGCGACTGGGATATCTCGTTGCAAGAGAAAATTCAAGTGTGTTATCCGCGCGTAGCACGTCCGGAAACCACGAGCAAAAAAGAGACACATCGTTATGTGCGAGATTAGCGGAGTTAATTGAAACAGCGTTAACCCAATTTTGCGCCTTTCCTTTTTTCCTTCCATAACACAAATGTTGCCCATTTATTTCTAAACAATTCTGAAAAATAATATTTTTAAAATCAAGCTTCATCGAAGCAGATAATGCTGTCGCTATTTTTTTTTTAATTAAAAATGATTATCAGATACGAAGAATTATTGTGTCCCAGGAATTAATATGCGATTCGAGTTATTGTGACGTCGTCGAAATGAATGAATTCTCGCAGTATTTTATGGGAACCGGAAGGACTAAGGTCGTAAAATTTGGTACCGGTATTTTATACCCAGACGATGTGCTCCTGATACTAGAAAATCGAACGAATTTCAGACACGAGGCCAGATGGAATGGATTTCCCAATATACACACGATCATAGCACCAAATTTAGACAGAAAGGAAAAGGTGGACGAAATATTTTTATTTTTACGACCCAGACGCGACCCGGTTATTTATTCGCTATATTCTTACGGACAATTTTTATCGATGCATTCAGCATGTGCTGGGACCTCTTAGGTCCTCTCTCCCTTTGATCGTCAGGAGCATCGCTCACATTTCGTGCCAATATTTTATTACGTCCAATCGAAATTACTCGTTCTTTTCAAGTCCCGTTTCCGTTTTCTCGTGCTTTGATATATATATATTCCGAAAAATATTTCCGCATCGACGTGAGACAGAAAAAAATTGACGAAATCCGGGAGGCTGACGCTGGGGTGATCCTGCGGATCGGCAAGTGGACCTAGCCGGATGGTTCAAAATTCATTCGAAAGCTAGATCGATTTCGCGCAAATGAGTTAAGGCAGAGGTTTCTAGGTCGAAAGGGCGATTCTGGAGAAGCCGAAACCCGAAAGAATGCCTTTTCGAGGGTCCGCATTGCCAGTTTTGCGAATTTGGGAAACTTTGTTCGGTCATAGCTCGGCCGCTAATTGGCCAATTGGAAGCGGTAACCAGAGTTCGAAACAGATTTTGATAGACTTAGAGAATGCTGTTGGGCCCATCCCGATACCTCATTTCCTTCTATCCAAAAAAGCCATCCGAAAATCGCGAAAATCGACAACCAAAGCGGTAGGGTCAGGAAAATTGGCGCAATCCGGGAGGCTCAATTTGGGGTGATCCTGCGGATCGGCAAGTGGTCCTAGCTGGATGGGTCAAAATCCATTCGGAAGCTAGATCGTTTTTGCGCAAACCGAGCCAAGGCAGAGGTGCCTAGGTCGAAAGGGCGATTCTGGAGAAGCCGAAACGTCAGAAAATGCATTTTCGAGGATCCGCATCGCCGGTTTTGCGAATTTGCGAAACTTTAATCGGTCATATCTTTGCCGCTAATTGGCCGATTGGAGAACCTTGGAATTGGGGACCTTGATGTGGAGAACCTTGGAATTGGGGACCTTCAGAAGAACATGGGGCCGTCTATACCGGTAGGTTTACCACACTTTCTTCGTGCCCTCGGCAAATGCGGTATAGTGTAGCTTATGGCGTTACACCACCTTGGCACTCGGAAAAAAAGTATAAAAATTAAAAAAAAAGTTTCATGCGACTATTAAATATATAAAGTAATTTTTATTTTTCACAAATACTCTATAGTTTTATAAACAAATAAAAAAAAACGAATAAAATAAATATTTAAATAGCGGTGATATGAATCGTCTAGTAGGACCCTCTTTCGAAAACGATGGTGAAATTTTTTGCTTGAAAAAAAAAGAAAAAAATTCGATTGTAGAAAAAGGTCATATTTAAAGTTTAGCATAGGAAACATTTTTTTTCAATTTTTTGTCGAAATGACAGCTGTTTGAAAACAAATTCTGATTGTTACTAACATTTCAAGTTTTAGATATTAATAATAAATTAACGTGGTATCCAATTTTAAATAATCTTATGCTACATCTTAGATCATATAATAAACAATGTGGTATAAATTTCATAAAAATCGGTTGAGTAGATCTCGAGACATTTTGTCCACCAATTTGAAAAGAGGATCCTAGACTAGATACCTGAAAGTCGGCTTATATCGCTGCCATTAAAAAAAATTATGCGTTTTTTTTTTAGTTTGTTCATAAAACTATAATGTATTTGTGAAAAGTAAAAATTATTTTATATATGTAATAGCCACGTAAAAAGATTGTTTTAGTTTTTATAACTAGTTGGCCGAGTGCCAAGGTGTAAGGCACCTGTGGAGGCAAAATAAGTTAGGTTAGGTGAACGAAGCGCGGGTAGGAAGCGAAAGAAAAAGGTTCAATTGCGAAGGGTAATACGTAAAAAACTCAGGAAAGTTGGAACTCAGGAAATAAATCCAAGAAAGGGACGATCAGAATCGATATTTACAAATTTTATTTGAACGAAACATTTATTTTCTTTTTTTTTTTACCATTTATCCGTATGACAGCTCAAATCCATCGGACACACAGGATATTATGTATGGATCGTGTACAAAATAAACGACGTATAGAGGGTGCACCGTTGCCGTCGTTTATTTCATATACGAGGTTTACTGTTAATATTGTATATGGAACTATCGATAAACGCTGCACTGGAAAGGGAAAGCCGAGCGGCAACGAAAAGTTACGTCGCGTGTTTCCCCTTCTGTATATTGGCCTGTGTATGGTATGTGTGTTGGAATCGTTCGTATAGATATATGGGGATTGGGAAAGGTGGGAAGGGAGTTTGAGCCATCGCCATACAGGACTTCCGCTATTTCGATCGGGGCTCGTTCCAAGTGTGCATACATTCAGTAGTGGATGTTTGTGCGCGACTGTGGCAATCTTGCTCATCAAACAGCGTGGTTCTGAGCTAATACTTGGATGGGTGACCGCTTAGTCGCGGCTTAGGACCACTACCGTCCGGGACACAAGTTTTATCGACTTTGGGTTTGTTCGGGTGAACGGAACTGATACTCAATGAAAATATAGCCACCTGTATCCGCAGAGGTTCTCTAGAGTTCCCCTGTGCCCTCGTGCGAACGCGATATTAGAAATAGAGAAGTGGCAAGTGTGGGGTGAAAGTATGAGGTACAGGAAAAGCCTGCTAGAGCATACGAAGGAACTCAAAAAGCAATCGCCATTTCTATTGAATAATTTGAAAATAATTAAATAGGGTAGGGAGGGACATGTTGAGCAAGTTTGGAATTGTCATTCTGTAATTCCTTAACAGTCTGTCGTATAAAAATGAAACCTACTTTGGTCAATAGGAAATTTATCTGGGCAAAAAAGTCTGTAGACGGAATTTCTGTTATCCTTATTGTTTCACAGATAATCGTTCTCAAATGACTAAGGCCATATTTGCTCAACCTGCCCCGATAGTGGGGTAAGTTGAGCATGAGTATGAGGTAAGTTGGGCAAAGTAAGAATTGCATAAAAAAAATCAGACGTATGCAACATGATTTGGTACAATGCAATGATAAACCAACAGTTGCTTGTTAATTAGTTAAGTTTTGAAAGATTAATATTAATTGCAATGAACTTTGAAATATTTTTTCTCATACAATAGTAGAAGAAAATCTTTCAATTACGTTTTTTACTTTTGGGTGTAAAAATACTGAAACGTCCCGTGTTACCATCTCGTGCGCCGCATCGCAACGGGCAATGGCGTTACGTGTTCCCCTCCCCCATACCTCTCTTTCCGCCATTTGATGCACCCGCGTGCGGTGCTTAGTTTTCCAGATATTTCGATTGCCCAATTTACCCGACTGCTCAACATGCCCCTCCCTGAAAAGCGATTATTTCGCTGTTCAGAGTCCTCTCATCGTCACTCCAGCTGGAAGACATCCAGCAACTGCGTATAGTGTGCAGTGGTCAACAACAATGTCGGCTCGCGTTCCGGAGCACTGGTCGGAAACTGCAGCTCGTTTTTCATCCCTTCTCTCTCCCTCGCTTTCACGAAATGGGCGCCATGTAGACCCGGCAACCTTTTCCATTAGCTAAGTCAAAAGCACAACCTCTCTATATAGGCCTTCCGCTATTCTATGGTAACCCCTCTCTGAGAGAGAATACCAGAGAGAGAGAGAGAGAGAGAGAGAGAGAGAGAGAGAGAGAGAGAGAGAGAGAGAGAGAGAGAGAGAGAGAGAGAGAGAGAGAGAGAGAGAGAAAGAGACAGACAGAGAGAGAGAGAGAGAGAGAGAGAGAGAGAGAGAGAGAGAGAGAGAGAGCGAGAGAGAGGGAGAGGGAGATGCCGAAGGACGGAGAGAAAGGGAGAAAGAGAGAGATGATAAACGAGTTCGAGCTTCCGGTCAGTGACCCGGATTGGTACTCGACATCCTTGTTGACCCGTAGACCACAATGGCGACTCCACTATGCAGACTTCTGAAATTCAAAATGGCGCCTCTTACATCCTCTCGTATGTAGAACGGCACGAATGATAATTTAATTTTTATTACGAAAACTTTTTGCCGTCGCATCGCATAATGATAACTAACGCTTATTCGTGCCTCTACATGAATATATATATATGAATGTATCTACATACTAATATTACATATTTCGATTTATTTCAATTAATTTGGTTTACCCGAAAAAAAATCATTACTGTTAGAAAATCGCAAAACTCGATGCACGTATTACGAAAAATTATTAAAAATTCCTTATTCAATTATTTTACGTCTTGAAAAAAATTCTGAATCGATTTCTGCCTCGTATATTCTTTAAGAATATATATACGTAAGTGTGTGTATATATATATATATGCAGGCTGGCCTAAAAAATGACATTCAAGAAACGGTCTTTTTTTGTTTTCGAGAAGAAAGCATTAAACATTTTTTTTCGAGCATTTCTGTTGCATCGGTTTTCATTATATTTTTCTTATATATATATATACACACACACATATATATGTGTGTATGTATATATGTTCTTAAGCTACATACGAGGCGGAAATCGATTCAGAATTTTATTCAAGGTGTAAAATAAACGAATAAAGAATTTTGAATAATTTTTCGTAGTACGTACATCGAGTATTGCGATTTTTTAACGGTCATGATTTTTTTCGGGTAAAGCAAATTATATGTACCTATATATATATATATATATATATATATATATATATATATAATTTGTCTCTTAATTTGTAAATATATAAAATCATAACTATTAAAAAAAATGCCATAATCGATGCACGTATTACGAAAAATTATTTAAAATTCTGTATTCTTTTATTTTACACCTTGAATAAAATTCTGAATCAATTTCCGCCTATATACACACACATATATACATATACAGGGTGGCCTAAAAAATGACGCCCAAGAAATGATCTTTTTTTTTGTTTTCGAGGAGAAAGCATGGAAAAAAAATCGAGAATTCCTGTAGCAACGGTGTTCATTATTCTTCTCTTTTGTGTATGTACTTTTCTCTTCGAAAATTTCAGAAGCAATTGGGAGTCATTTATATTCGTATATATTTTTTTTATCATGTGAACTTTAGTGACTGATTCTGTTAAATCTATTTTTTAAACTTTCGATAAAAATCTACGGTATTTACCTTAGTACTCGGTTGGTAATTCCTTTATTGCTTAACAGTGCATTCCATAGCGATAAAAAAAGTAAAAAAAAATGGCGAGTGAAGTACATACATAAAAAAACGTGCTTATTTCTCTAAAATTAAAGCCGATCGTAGAACACGGATTGTTCTTTCGTACGTCACATTTCAAGCCATCCAGTATACGTCAACTTTGGTGAAATTTATTTAGGTAATTAATTGCAAAAAATGCCCAAACTGATGTTCACAAACTAATTATATTCTACTAGGTAAATAGGTACATTTAACTATTTCAGCATTATAACGAAAGAAATTTGAGGGAAATTTGCGACGCAACTTCCGTCACTCGGTTTTTTGGCCTGCTTGCGTACGTTTTATCACACGCTGCTACGTGCAGAGCCTACGCACGAAAGCTGAGACTGATAATGAGCGCACACCGAAAGGGTGAATGTTCGCTATTTCCCTGAAGTTTCATCTACATACGAATGAATTGGCGGACCATTGCACCTCCGGGCATTTTCTGATATGCACACGAACTTCTGGCTGTACAGCCATTCCACCGTACCCACCGAGTTTAAGCTCCCAACGCTGCTGTTTGCAGAAACTTTACATAGACAGACACACACACACACAACACGTGTACTCCGTGTATGCTCCTACGTATTCAGCACAAACCTCGGGGATAATGTTGCAGCATTTACGATTCTGAGGTAAAGATTTATATATGTATATATTTACAGCGAACGAAATACTTATGGTCTCGTGCTATTTGGAATCAAAGAGATCGCCTATTCAGCACTGTACGTGGTTATCACTATTTTGTACATTAGCCGAAGCCTTGGGTAACACTCTCTCCAACATACAGTCTGTTTGACAATAGCGTGTAGGGTGAAACTGAAAAACTAAAAGGTGTCTCGAAATGACCTGACATTTTTATTTATTAATAAAACGTATTATTTATTTGAAAAGTACACAACTTTTAATTTTAATATAAGATACAAACATGGAGGTTATGTGTGGAACACAATATCCGGCAAAAGGCCGCCTCGGTCCCTGTTTGCAAACGTTCACTCTTTTGACGAAATTTTCAATAACATTTTGGCATAATTGCGAACTAATTTCATTAAGTTGCGTTAAGATGCGTCCAATTGCTTGCTTGAGCTCCGGAATGGTCTGTGTATCATTGGCATACATTTTTCCTTTCAGAAAACCCCAAAGAAAGAAGTCCAATAGCGTGAAATCGAACGATCTTGGTGGCCAATTCACATCGCCGCGGCGCGAGATAACACGACCATGAAACTTCGTCTGCAATAACTGCATTGTTTCGCAGTGAATTTTCATAATTTCTATGCGTTGCTCGATCGTGTAATTCTCCATGACTAAACATCAATAATTCCTGATGCCAGTTGTCAAAGATTAGTACTCTAGGTTCGCCACAAAAAAAATTGCGCGCAATTAAAAATGTCAGGTCATTTTGAAAAACCCTTTATTTGGTTGATGTCATTGGAAAAAAATACACATAAACTACATGATATAAGCCGTGATGCTTCATTATTAATAATTGGTCCAGTCAACTTCACTATTAAAGGGTTACGTGAGTTTCGAAGCCAAAAAACGCATATATTTTCTATTTTTTTAAATCTAATATATAAATTAATTTATTCAAAATGTTAAGCAAATAAAAGAGCAACATTTCAACAAAATTTTTTAAAAAAATTCATCCAAAAATTTGGGAAATTCAGCCGGTGGGGCCTAGTTTCCGGAGACCCCTAAAAAAAAAGTGTCCTGGTGGTGGTCAGCATAAGTCATGATAGCTCTATCTGAAATTGAAAAAACAATTTTTTTTCTGTTGGTAGATAAGCATAGTTCGTGATTGAACCAAGGATTTTTTTTAATTGAAACTTGAATTGTTGACAGAGTTGTATGCAAAATAGTTCAATTTTTGGTACAATTTACACTACAAATAGCCTTGTAAAATTAGTTGTAATCGAAAAAAAAAACCTTCGTTCAATCACTAGTCAATGATATTTTGAAGAAATGTGCAAAATTTCGATAAGATCGGTGCATTAGTTTTTGAGAAATCGTGTCCACCGTCTTCAAAAATAGTGTTTTGAGAAAATGCGTATACCTGCGTCGCTCCCGGCCGGTCTTTCCCAATGGGGGAATTCCCGAAGGCTCTCTCTCGTAGACTTTTACTCCGATTCACTTAAAACTTTGGAAGAACATTGTAGACATATTGTACTATTAGATAATAAAATTTTAAAAATTGATTTTTTGAAATTTTCATACCCACGTAACCTCTTAATAATAGCCTGGCATCTCTGAGGCATACTTTCCACTAATTTTATGGCACAATCTGTTGACAAAGACCTCCATATGAGTCGAATCTGTCGGAATAATTGCTTGATGTTCCAGATCTTTGGTGTCTATTGGTATGGGTAGACCAAGTATGATTAATGGGAAAACGCACCCAAAAAGAAGCTTCGTCTGAAAAAATTACGTTGTCCCAATCGCGATCCAAACGTTCTTTCGCTCAATGGGTCTTTTTTTTGACGTCTTTCTCGGATAATAGCGAGTCGTCTGTAATCTCGGTCGGACGGCAACTGACGCTTTCTATACGAAGCATCTTGGTGGAAGAGCCCCGCTACTTTCGCCTTCGAATCTACCCTCTAACAGCTTCCGAAAAAAAAACTTTAGCCGTACACACTTTTGTCAAACAGACTGTACACATACATGCATGCATATATATATTTATATTAGATGATTGCAAGTGAAAGCGTCAATTTTGAGCGACAGAAAAGATAGTGGTTCGGTAGCAAATCGACAAGCTGATTTGTTCAAAGTGCCCATCGGAACAGACAACCCTGGCCCATCTTTCGGCCAACAATCAGATTTCACGCAGGTAGAATTCAGGTTCTTTTGAGGCAATCCCAGTCATCTAGACATTTTTTGAATTCTTCGTACGAGGTGAAATGCTAAGCCGTAAGCGCTGACTGTATCGACCGGAACAAATGGTAATTGGATGGAGCAATGTCTGGGGAATATGGTAGGTGGGGTAGGATTTTCCAGTTCGCTTCTTCTAATACTTCTTAACTGGTTGAGCAACGTGCAGCCTAACGTTGTCGTGCTGCAAAATCAACTTGTCATGGCGATACTCCCACTCCGGCATCTTCTCGTGCACACCTCGCTTCAAACGCATCACTTGCGGTCGATAACGATAGCCGGTGATGTTTTCCGACGGTTCCAGCTGCTCGTAATACACGACAACCGTCTTCTGGGTGGTTTTCCGCGGTTCTTGTTGTTCATGGAGAAATCACGACTTTGGAAGTGGTTGAAGTCAGTCTTTGCACTTTGCACTCGATGGAGCACGTTCGGCTTAGGCTTCCTCTAGCAAACGATAAGTTTACGCGGCTGACTTCTTTGCCAAGAAATAATGAAGTATAACTTTCTGCAAATATGACTTATTTGGAAGAAAACTAGCCATTGTAAAAACAATTAAATTAGATGATGTTAACGCATCGCACAAATATCACCTGCGGCATTTTAGCGAGACTCTATGGACCTATCATCGGGTGTATTGCCAACGTTTGATTCGAGAAAAAAGTTTAGAGCAGGGAGGGGCATATTGAGCAGTCGGGTAAGTTGGGCAATCGAAATATCTGGAAAACTAAGCACCCCACGCGGGTGCATCAAATGGCGGACAGTGAGTTATGGGGGAGGGGAACACATCACACCATTGCCCGTTGTCATGCGGCGCACGAGACGGTAACACGGGACGTTTCATTATTTTTGCACCGAAAAGTTAAAAAAAAATGTGATTGAAGGATTTTCTTCTACCATTGTATGAGAAAAAATATTTCAAATTTCATTGCCATTAATGTTAATGTTTCAAAACCTAACAAATTAACAAGCAACTGTTAGTTTATTACTGCATCGTACCAAATTATGTTACATACGTCTGATTTTTTAATGCAATTCTTACTTTGACCAACTTACCTCATATTCATGCTCAACTTACCCCACTATCGGGGCAGGTTGAGCAAATATGGTCTTAGTCATTTGAGAGCGATTATCTGTGAAACAATAAGGATAACAGGAATTCCATCTACAGACTTTTTTTCCCAGATAAATTTCCTATTGACCAAAGTAGATTTCATTTTTATACGGCAGACTGTTAAGGAATTACAGGACAATAATTCCAAACTTGCTCAACATGCCCCTCCTTACCCTACCTAACGCCATCGATTGCCAGCAGGCGGTTTCATATGCAACCATCCAACGTAAATATCATGTAGCGGCCATCAATCCAAGAATTGGCCTGCCAACTGGAGCTTTCTTCACAGACCGTCCAGATTCTTTGCTCATAATGGAGATTGTCGGTCCTGATTGATACATTATACGAGAATACAATCAGCGAGAGATAAGAACAGACGAATTCAATGGATTGGGACAAAAGCTATTGGACTTTGGGCAAGGCCGGAGGGGAGAGCATGACACGAGGCGAGACAAAAGTCGCCTTGACACCAAGAGCACTACGGGTCTCGAAGTGCCGCCTGTTTTGGAGATTAGTCGGCTGAGGGTATTAGGTTTACGGAAACGGCGGATTGGATTTATCCGGGAAGTTGGATGCGAAGGCAGAACTACATCGCCTAGTGCAAATAAGACTGGAAACTTTAGCCTCGGAAGATAAATTTCGGGCTTCATCACGAGACCCCGTACATCAATGAAGATTGAAATGCATCAATGTCTCGATCAACCGAAACCCGGTCAATCTAAATGGAAATTATGGTGATTCTGCATGCAAACAAAAAACTAATCCCCAAGTGCCATTTGCACGCGACTGTTTTTTCTTCGCCCCGCGAAAAATGACAAGCCCGCGCCATTCGTGTGAAGAATTTTTTTTTGCCCCTCCTTCAAGTAAGTGGCACTGAGGGCTTCAAGAGCGCCTGAGGCTCTATTGCCATCACATGTGAGCACAAATCTGTTTGCACCGAGTTGTCGCGTTTTTTTTCTCGCTATCGGGATACTTCATCATTATGCAAATTTATTGTAAAAAGAGTATTAGCATTCGCGGATAAATCATCCTGGTCGACGAGTACCGAGAAACTGTACGAGCTCGCATATGCTACATTGGGGGCAAAAAAAAATAAACGAATATCCATCAATCTTTGGAAACATCCACCCTTGTTGATAAGAGAAAAATAATTGCCGGCAAAAGTTGTGACGCGAGGAGTTGAAGACAAGTATACGAGCGAAGGAAAAGGAGCAGAATGAAAGGAAGAAAGAGAGAGAGAAAGAGGGAGGGAGTTGATCGATTGATGTAATCGGATTTGTGAAGAGCTTGAGAAATTTGCATCGAATGATTGCGAAGATATGCCCTTGATTAAAAAAAGCCTCCCTTCAAACAACACGCCCTCTGCCCTTCTTTTTTCGGGGCTCTGTAAATATGAAATTACATAGGATCGTATCCTTTTTATTTTCCAACGCAATACAATTTGATACAAGCAAATGGATAAAACGTGCGCGTCGTTAAAATTTGATCTTTGAAATGGCAAGAGCTCGCAAAGCACACGAGAACCAAATGGAAAATATCGTCGGAGATACTTTTTCAATAATGGCGCTTGTTATCCGGCCAAGGACTCTATATGCGTATTCGTATCTTAAATGCACCGTGCCCATCCACTTGGAGCTAGAAAATATAATGTTCCCTCGTCGTGCATGGAACTCAATAGAGAGAAGGTGCCGTGGAACTTTTCATCGTCTAAGGATCGCGCCGGCTAAAGGGAAAGAAAAAGATGTACCAAAAGAGAGAGGGAGAGAAAAAGAGAGAGAGAGAGAGAGAGAGAGAGAGAGAGAGAGAGAGAGAGAGAGAGAGAGAGAGAGAGAGGAGAGAGAGAGAGAGAGAGAGAGGAGAGAGAGAGAGAGAGAAATAGGGATGAATGGGTGTAGACAAAGCGAACGAGGTCAACCCTTTTCCTCTTGTCTCCTCCTCCACCTCCCCCGCAAAACTTAAAGCCGATGGGAAACGAGTTCTGTGCTTTTCCTCGTCTACTACTTGAAGTCGTACGAAGATAACGAAAGTGACATTACCGTTTTGGGGCATCTCGGATTAAGCCGAAATTTCCAACGTTCCTCCCAAAAAAAAAAAAAAAAAAAAAATTAGATGAAAGACGATAACGAGAGAATCTTCCGGCGATCGACGAGATAAATTATATTTGCCTCAAGTTTTCGAGAAAAAAGTTTGACGAAATGACAATCATTACGAGAGTTTATTAACAGAGGGATCTTTCTTATCAACTTTTCCGGCAATTGTTGACAATTACCTGTTATTACATTCGACGGTAAAATGTTCCACAACCCAAATGTATTTTTCTCTTATAGAGGAATAAAAGAAAATGGCAAGTGCGATAGGAGTTATCGTTTAGGAATTGAAAAATGAAATCTGTACACACAATCGACACTGATGGATCGATCGGGGTTCGGCTTTGGCAATACTTTGACTTAGACAGTGTTGTGTTTGGTCAATAGTCGGAGCTGTGACCGCTTAGCCGTGCACCAGCTCGCGCATCAACCAGTCAGCGAAAGGCCAATATTTCTGAGACCTTGGTATAGATACTTGAGCAAAACTTCTGTGCGCCAGGGAATCAGAAGAATATGGGGCCGTCTATGCTGGTACGGGTCTTTCGCAGTTTCCCCGTATCCTCGGAAAATGCAATATAGTGTAGCTTAAGGCGTTACCACCTCCTTGGCTCTCAGAAAAATAGGTATAATTTTTTTTTAATGTTTGACGCGACTATTAAATATATGAAGCAATTTTTATTTTTCACAAATACTCTATAGTTTTATAAACAGATAAAAAAACCAAAAAAAACCGGAAAAATAGGTATACATTTTTTTTCACGCGACTATTGAATATATAAAATATTTCTTTTTCACAAATACAATTTTTCACAAATTAAATATTTACAATACAATTTTAACTACCAGTAACTAAAAAATACAATTTTTCACAAATTAAAAAAAATGAATAAATTTGTTTTTTTTTCATGGTGGAGATATAAGTAGCTTAGAGGACCCTCTTCTGAAAATCCTTGCCGATAGTATAATTTTTTTCTCTATCAGGCATCGCCTGAAAACAAAATAAAAAAAATTATCTTGTAGAGAAAGGTTATAGCTAAATTGTAGGATAGGGAAAAAATTATTAAGGAAAATTTGTAGCAATTACAGCTGTTCGAAAAAAAACTCTGATTTTTACTAAAATTTATTTACTGAATTATCATTAATATGTTCTTTAAACATTCGGTGATCCAGTATTTCTATTGTCTTTACAGAATGTTCAGAACTTTTACATTCTTAGAGCAGTTTATATCAGACATCTAGAGTCACTTAGTACCTCATAAATTAGACGATTTTTAAAGTCATACATTTTTGTTAACATTTTGGTAACTTGGCTTGAAATGTTACCAGCATACTGATATGTATTTTTACTTAATTGTAGACGAAAATCAATTAAGTGTTAAATATTCGGGTTCGTGAAAGGAATACTTTAAAATGGCTGTAGACGCAACGGGAGTTAGGTCAGATTAGCCAAGTGCGGTTAGGGAGTGATAGGGAAGGGTTCAAATTGGAAAGGGTAATTACGTAAAAACCCACAAGGGTATACGCTGGACCTCTGGAAATATTATTATTATTATCTATACACAGACATATATATATATATATATATCTGACTTGAAAGTACTTCAAAGTGAAATTCAATTTTCTATTGGTGTCGTACTCTGCCTGTAAATGAAAAGAACGAATCTACAGGGAGCATCAATATTCATGGCGCGCAATGATCGACTTTACTTTTTGCCATTGAATTTTGTGGTTAAACAACATTTCTTTTCCACACTCGTATACACCGTACAGCGAAGCAATTGAAACCCAGGACAATGTCTGGCTCGTTCCGACCTTTCGACTCTTTCACGACACTCTGGAATCCAGACGTTACTTTTTTTACACCGACGATCGCCCTTTCATCCCTTTATTCGTCGCTCTCTTTCGGCATCGCGCGCTTCGACCTTGTTTTGTACAGACATGTATACATATGTGTATATATATATATTTTTTCTTCTTCACATTTACGCCTGTCATTCTCGAGGTATGGCGAATTTAGGATCGTTCTTTTTTGAATATATTGCGAATTCCAGACAAAATTGACGGGAGTGTCATCCGCTAAATCTCGTATTGCAGTCTGGACTGCTGCGTTAACGCCGATGGACCAGCGACTACCCACGTAGCACGTTAACTTCAAGCTCACCGTGGAAAAAAATGAATTTTCCTTCATTAAAATATAAATATTCGAGACCAGGCCTGAAATCTTTTGGAATTCTTTTAAATGCCTCTTATGAATCGCAAACGTTTAGAAAAAATTGTGTTTTCGGTCTTATTTTTTTTTTTTAAAGACCTTTTTTTACTGTCAGATTTTTTTTTAAGCATCTTTTGAGACTTAGATTGTTCGAAAAAATCCCTTCCAGTCCGCGATTTTGTTCGAAAATGATATTTTGTGGTCTTGAATTAAAAAAAGAAAAGATATTTTTTAGTCGCAGATTTTTCAAAAAAATTCTTCCAGTCTTAGATTTTTTTCGAAAACGATCTTTTTTAGTCCCAGATTTTTTGAAAGAGAACCTTGCTAGACTCCGTTTTTTTTAAAGATTTTTTCTAATTTTCGATTTTTTTATAAAAATTTCGTTGACATTTAGTTTCAGATTTTTTATTAGAATATTCTTTATGGAAGACGTCTATTTACTAGAATAAAAATTGTATGGTGCAGACATCGCAGATTAGACGTGTATAAGAATTGTCTATGATTTTATAATACTGAAAACTGTTTTACGCGTTTTACTGAGACGCGTTTTTCTCGAAATCACATTTTTCCAACTGGTAGGAAACATAACTCGAACAAATGTTCACCAATCGATCTAAAAATTTAACTGTATATTAAAAATTACATTCTCCGGAGCACGTACCTATGCTTTTTTTTATACATTGCATAGTAATTTTTTTATAAACAATTATCTGGCGATTTTTTCCTAAAGTTTTAAACGTTTTTTTTTTCATAAGTGTACTGTTTTCCCAAAAATCAATATATCGAAAAAATCCTACGTACGCCTCCAGCTGTTATTATACTTATATATAATCGCAAAAATTTTGTTTTTGTGTTCCAGGTAAAAAATGAGTAATGGAAATGTTACTCATGCTCCTAGGACCCCTTGAAAAAACGGCGTCGACGGAGAAATGCTGTGCAGCCGCCATTTTTTAAAATGAATTACTATGAAAAAATTATTTTTTGTAATTCATTAGTTGTATAATAAAATCCTCTTTACGGAATTTCGATTAATCCCTTTATTTCGTTAAAAAGAAATCCCGAAATCTGACTATTTTTGCTCAAGGGTGACCCAACCCCTTAAGATTGTTAGAGGTTGTCAATAAGTTTTACTCCTTGAACAGTAGATCTTAGATTGAAAAGTAAATAAATAACGTGCTTGGATATCGTTTTTCTTTTCTTTTTTTATTATAAAATCTTCCAAAACTTAAGTCTTGCCAATAGTCTTGCTTTTTCAATCCGGTGATCAGCACGTACAATACTTTGTGCTTTCCAATTGGAGCGGAATTCAAACCTCGAATTACGGTGACTGTGCACCGATATATTCAAAGCTTATGTTCACCAGGACTAGAGAATCATTGTGCATTCCCTCGCTGGTACCGCACCAAACAAACACTGCGAAGCCGACTAATCCTTTGGGAAATTCCAGTATACCCGAAGCCGCTTTACCAATGAAATTCGCGATGCAAGGACTATCGAAGCGTCGCACCCGCAGCGCTCGAAACAGCCACCAGTCATTCATTGCTTCCTCTTTTGGGGTGGTATTTCGGGCACAGTTGACTTTTGATACGATCGAACGCTCCTTGCGTGAATATTTCATTCAAAGACGATAATGAAATAACTTCAGCGTTAAGATCTTAGGCTACTCTAGAGGCCAAAAAAAGAGCATATTTTGTGATTTTTTTTCAGCGAAACCATAAAATAAATCGGAATTACAAAATAGGGGTTTTATTATACACGTAATTGACTGTACAAAATTATTTTTTCACAGCGATACATGTCAAAATGTGCAGCATTTTTCCGATGACGCCTGTATTTCTGGAAGGTCAACGGCCGGACCAACAGCTCCTATAATCTTTGAGTTATGATGAGACACTAAAGTTTTTTCGATTATATATAAGAATAGCTCGTAGGATTTTTTTTGATATATTGTTTTTTGTCAAAATGGCGCATTTCTAAAACAAACAGTATAAAATGCCATGAGAAAATCGTCAGAAAATTGTTTTTAAAAAAGGAACTATGCAATATAATTTTAAAAATCCTACGTAATGCCTCAGAAAATGTAATTCTAAATATACAGTTCAAATTTCAAGTGATTCGGTTGAAATTTGTTTGAGTCATGAGTCCGGTCGACTTGAAAAAAGTAGTTTTGAGATAAACGCGTTTAAATTTCGTAGAAAGTCACGACATGGATCAAGAGGGGTTGCGCTAGAATTCGAAAATCGAGTATTTAGAAATTTTTCACACTCGTAATCTTTTGGAATATAATTTTACAGGTACTAAGGTTACCTTATAACCTTAATTTTATAGGTACATTTTTAACAAAAAAAAATCGTTTTTCGGAAAATCCTAGAGTGGCCTAAGACCTTAATCATAATCAAAGAAAAGTTTTCTTTTACGATGTTAGTAAATTTAGTAAGGAAATTCCGATTTTTTATCATAAATTTGGTGGTTGAGCTTTGATATGTATAATTTATTATGACGTACGCTACCGGCGAAAATTATGTATGCCTTTCTGGAATTTCATTTGTAATCTTCAGGGTAGCATTTGAAAATGAAAAAAAGCTTCTCTATTCTTTTTTTCATATTCTCTAGTACTTTTTTTTACTCACCAGATGACCTTCGACAGGATTGGTTTTTTGCGCTTTTCCTACTCGCATAAACTCAGCTAACACTTCTCACAATTAGTAACTGGCAATAGGAATTTCCTTTAGAGGGACTATGAAGGCTTGAGATTTCCTCCAATTTTTTCCTTGAAACAGAAATGTCCTGCCCCTTTCCGCAGAGCTACTCAGCTTTTTGTAAAGCAGTTTTTTGAAAATACGATTTAACTGCAGCATTAGAAAAAAAAATCCCGAGAGAAGAAAAGTCGGTTGACATTTTTTTTATTTTGTTTTTCCGTTTATTTTTTTAAAGGATTTTGTTTGTATATGAAATGACAGCACGAGGACCACGAGAATCGATTCAGGTCGACAAATTAATCAGAAATGCAATTCATAGAACAAAATACAAGTCCTGTGCTTCAAGAAAAGGGGAATATATCGTCGAGCGTTCACGAATGTCATGCTCGTATGGCGTTGAGATCAAAATCTCTTTCCAGTCAGAAAAAGCATGCCAGATACGACGTTTTTCCTCGTAATGAGATGATCTAATTCCGGATGTTCGACTGATTGGATTCTTATCAAGTTTTCCGCCAGTGTGTAGTACCGAGACACTTTTTTTTCCACGAAACGTTGCTACCTTCGAGCTATCAATCACCATCGATACGTTTTTTCTCCCAAGAACGATCCGAGCCGAATATAACCATCGAATAAAATAATTGAGTTTTCCCTCGATTCACTTTGATCGAACAAATTGCCTTTACCACCCTCCCTCACCACAGCCTCGTTTTGATGTTCTTTCAATTGTCGTCCCATTCTCCTTATAAATATTCTCTTTGAACAAACGGTCGAGAGCATTTTTCAATCTCCTCCCAAAAATGTTCTTTCGTCTGAATCTACAGGGAGCCCTTTTTTTCTCACCCAAATCTCTTTGACAGGAACGTCGAATCCTCTTCACACCCGAAAAATCCCAGAAAATCCACACGCATCGGGTTTTTTTCCACTCTTCTTCTCGGACCAAAGCTCCAACACGATAATTCCAGGTTTTCCAAGGGCTAAGCAAGAGCCCAGAGAGGAAATTTGTAATTGATGAAGGTGAAAAATGGACGAATGATTGGTCAACGTCAAAGAGGAACGACCCTTCGTTTTCTCAGTGACACATGCGAAGCTGCAGGAGAAAAATCCTTTGAGCTCAAAGGACAAAGCCAAAGTAAACCCAAACAACCCTAAACACTGATCACGTTCACAAGGTTTCCTTCGATGCAGACGTAATTTAAAAAAAAAATCATCTCAATCCAAACGAAATTAAAATTCTGCATTTTATGCAGCCACCTGTGAAAAAAACAATCGGGAAGTCGCACCGATCGGAATCGATAATCGGATCCACTCTGTTCCTAAGTTCTGGAGCGAGTAAAAAAAGAAAAAAATATATGTAAAAAAGCAGTGAGAAGATCAGTGATTTCGGGAAGGGACCCTTTTTGCACTAGACGGAATCAATTTAGTAGGACGTGCTCGAGCGATGCTTTTTTCCGCTTTCAATGGTACTCCTCCTCTGGGACATGGAAGCCAAAAAAAAAGCGGCCGGCCGAGATATCTGTGCGGTAAATAGTTTTCGGCCGCTCCGTTTGGACACGAATCGTCGCCACAACACTTCTTGATATCTTCCTTTCTCTACCCTCCTTAACATTCCCCCCCCCCACCCCTTTCTCTGGACTCTACAACGGGCGTCTGCGAGCTCGAGTTTATCCGCCGGTTCTCGAGATTGTGTCGAAGCCGATTATGTGCACACTCGTAGTATTTTTCAATGGCAGGCAATAAATATTTGTCCGAGATAACGAGATTTCTTGCGGCCGTCTCGTCGTTTTCATTCCCCCATTTAAATTTCGGAACAAATGTCAAATTTTTTTTTCTTTCTTTCTTCGATGTCTTTTGGAAGATCAAAAGATATTGAAGGATTCACTCCTGGTACGGAAAAAGAGCGAAGAGTGGACGAAATCTGAGGTCGAAAAAGTCTTCTCCAGAGACAGGAAAATCCTTAGAATTGGGGAAAAGTCATCGTAGGATCTACGGGCGAGCACGTATTCTCCAGTCTGGTGAGAAAACTAAACAAGTACGAACAAATTCATAGCGTTGCCATCAGAAATTCCTCGCTGTGTTCGCGGTAGCAAATGTTCTGGCGGAGTTATACTTCTCGTTCACTCGCCACGCTTACACGGCGAAAAGGGCTCCCGTCCGTCTGACTCCTACTGGCTTCGACTACTGGACAAGACAGTGCACGAGTCGTTCCAGCCAGCATTGACGGAAAAAAAATCCTCGTGTATTTTTTCCAACTTTTTTCTAACGTTCTTTGACGCCCTTATGAGCTCATATGATCCTTATGAGCTCATATGATCCCTTCAACTTTCACTCTACACTCGTCAGATTTCTGGAGATCCCTCCGGAAAGTTGCCCACATACAGGTCTTCCAACTCTAATGGTTCGGGTGGTTCTCTTGACGAAGCTTGACACTAGAGTTGCCGTAATTGAGAAGTGTTCTGGGCAAAAGAGTCAACAATAGCCAGGTATTCGCGTTATAGTCTAACCTAAGAATCCAATTTGTCCACAAGTTATTTGAACACTAACGATATGCCTCGCAAATAGAGGTATATAAACTCATAAAATGACGAGTGTAAATTTGAAAAATATATCGAGTAATTAATTGGAAAATTGTTCATCAATCCTACCATTGAAATCTAAGCAAGTCTAATAAAGATAAATTAATTTTGTTCTCTTATGTTGAAAATATTGGGCCTACGCATAACTTCGCAGCGAAAATCGAGTAAATTTCAAACGCAAAATATCCCATGCAGAAATATTGTCACGGATACAGTCTGATTCGGACTGGGATCCTGGTTTCTCAATCGGGATCCAGTCGGATATTAGATCGGATCCGGAAGCAAGATGTAACACTCGCAAATCGGATTCCACCCAGGATGATAATCCGGAACTATTAAGGACTGTAGTCAGAATCGACATAGAAACTTTGCATAGGATCCAGGCTAGAATTCCGAACTTCTATAACAATATCTAGTTCAATATCGAATCGGATCCCAGGGATGAATGTAAAAATCACCAGGAGATACCGATCTGTATCAGCTGGAGACGCTGGACGTTTTCTGAAATCGTTTATTCACGGATCTGAAAAAGATTAAGTAAAAAATGGTACCACAGTATAACTGTCAAAGCTTATATATTTTAATAACAGAATTTCGACAAAAATTCTTTACATTTAATCAAAAATTTCGAAAAACCAATATATAGACCTTGAAAGACTTATATTTACTGGAGAAAAGTGGTAGAGATTATTTATTCTAAGTAATTATATTTAAATTAAATGGAGATCGTTTGAAATAAGAAAATATGTATTTAATTGGCTAATAACAATGTATTTAATACTTCGAATTCTTGCCAGCACGTCTCCGCCTTGTGCTACGTAGTGAGCGCCATCTGGATTCCGATGAGGACACCCCTTCTAAGGAATCCGTATGTTAGTTATCCCTAAGAAATTTCTGCACGGGACTTACCAAAAAGAGCAACTTTAATCAACTGCATATGTTCCATTCTGTTCAATGACTTTCTGCCATCTCTCCACGAGCTTCATTATCCCTCTTTTATAGAAGTCCTGCGATCTTTGGGCAAATAAGTAATCCAAGTGGTTTTTGAGGACCTCCAGGGAACTGAAGGTTTTATTATTCAAACTGTTCTATAGCGACCGGAACAAGTGATAGTCTGAAGTTGCAAGGTCCGGACTATACGGTGGGTGCACGAAGACATCCCACCAAGCCGCAATAACTTTTGCCGGGTCATCAGAGAAACGCGCGGACTAGCGTTGTCCTGGTAGAACACTACGCCTTTTCTGTTCGCCAATTCGGTTCGCTTCTGATCGATTGCTCGCTTTAATTTGGCCAGTTGTGAGCAGTACTTGATCGAAACAATAGTTTTGTTAGGTGGCAGCAGTTCACAATAGACCATTCCTTTTCAATCCCACCAGATACAGAGCATGACCTTGTTCGGGTGTAATCCTGCCTTTGCGACCGTCTGAGCAGCCTCCCCGAGCTTCGACCATGATCTTTTTCAACTGACATTGTTGTAGACAATCCACTTTAGATCGCCGATAATCATTCGCTTCAAAAATGGTTCGTTTTAATGGCATTTGAGCAGCAAATCGCAAGCTGAATTTCGGTCCATTAAATTCTCTTCGCTCAGTTCGTGCGGTACCCAAACATCAAGCTTGTTTACCATCCCAAGCTTCCGTAAATATCTCGAAACAGTTGATTGGCCAATTTTGAGGTTATGTCAGATCTTTGTAAGTCGTGAAATGCCGCTTGGAGTCGATTAATGCCTTGATTTTATCCACATCAATAGTGACTGAACGACCGGAGCGAGGAGCATCTTAGAGATTGAAATCCACCACAACGGAATTTGGCAAACCACTTCCGATACATACTTTAGCAAACGGCATTCTCTCCGCACACGGCCCATATCTTTTTGTGACTTTGCGACGCGTTTCTGCCTTTTCGGAAATAAAAAAGCAGCATGTATCGAAAAAACACGTTTTTTCTTTCCATGTTCAAAATATAATTAAACTTCCTTCTTCGAGCGTTAAATTAAACACATCAAAATTCGACGCATGCTTTGCGAAACATGATTCAACGAGGCGTATAAAATGAAAGAATTTTAGATTAGCATGGATCAACCCGTCAGAAAAATCCCGTATCCACCAATTTAGACATGGCCGATGAACTAGCAAAATTCGATTAGACCGTGCTTGGAATCACAGAACACGCAGGTTATGTGTTCACTATCAAAACGACACCCCTCGATACTAGCGACACCAAAACACTTTCAATACTCGCGTCACCCCCACCATTGAAGTTCTCTCGAGTCACAAAACTTGTATCACTAATGCACTTCACAGTGGCGGGTTTGCACGAGGGAACAGGGAAACTGAGGAAAACCCGTGCCGATAAACGTCTCACACACTCTAAACATTATTACTTATTTATTTGCCAAAAACACGAATTTCTAATAAAATCATATCGAATCCTCGAGGAAAAAGTTTCTTCGAGACGTGTTGTCATGAGAAAAAATAAGTCTCGGCACCCTCACAAAATTGACAAGGATGCTCGTGTTTTCCAACATGCCAAGGAATCGATCTTCCTTCTTTTTTTTTGTCCCAAGCCTTCAAAGGAATTCCATGTTCCAAAGGCTCCATTCAACTGTCCTTATCGTCAGATCGTGGTGATCGTGTTACACAAGATAATGACGCGAAAAAGGGACATAACACAGAGGAGGAATTCGGGCTCTTATCTTCTAATTGATGACGAGGGTCTCGTTAATTTGAAGACACTTCAGTAATCCACAGGCTCATTGTTCTGCAACGTGTACGGGACTTTGAAGCTCACAATCAGTGAATGTTGGAATTATACGAATGAAACTAATTAATTAGATCGGAAATTGGGAATTGCACGTGCAGGGAAATAGATTTATGATTTACGAACAAGCATATAGGTTCACGTTGATCCTTGCTTTCTCAAATTCTTTCATCTGTTTTCGCTCTCTCTCATCCTCTCTTTTAGAGATTCTGAAAATGACGATGGATGAAACCTACCAAATACGTTGATCTAACGTTTAAAACAAAATAAATCCTCTATATATTATATAATATAAAAAAAAGACTGAAGGGGTTACACCATCTTGGCGCTCGGATAAATAGGTATACATTTTTTTTACGCGACTATTGAATGTAAAAAATTATTTTTATTTTTTACAAATACATTATAGTTTTATGAACGAATTAAAAAAAAGCGAATAAAAAAATGTTTAATTGGCGGAGAAATAAGTCGTCTACTCTCTCTTAAAACTGGAGGGCAAAGTATTTCAAGATCTACTCGACTGATTTGAATGACATTTATATGATATATATCTTCTTTTCCGTGCGGAAATTGAGTTCCGGCTTTGATCGGGCCCATCTTAATTTTTTCTAACTTTATTAAGGCCCTAGTCTGTAGTCTCAAGTGGGCCATCAGTAAGCGATCACACTTTGCTACCGAGGATCATTGAAGGCAAAATAACCAGGGCCTTTAAAGTTGTCTCAACGGTGCTTCATCAAAATTATTGCAGCCATATGCGTACATCCATGTAAATTTGATCTCTCGTTGTTCCAATAAACGCACTGCATGCGTGTTGCTTCGAAACAAAGCTCGTCTACTAAACGCATAGTTTAATTATTATATTTCATCGATCTCGATTATTATTATGCCACAAATTCTTTAGTCAAGCAATTTATACTGATTTGCACCTAAAATAGCAAAGTCTAGTAGTATTGGGGAAATCGCTACCAGGGAATCTACAACTACACTCCTCAAAGGCCTTCACTTGGTCTCCGTACTTAGACCATAGTTTTAATACACCTACCTACCCTACCATTCCCTAATAGGGGCCCGGTCCGGCTCTTCTACGGAAAACCCTACTATGGAATCCACAAATAATCCATTGAAGGCCTCGAATTGTATTAGATATATACCCTGCCAATTTTCCGTACGGGTTATAAAATTATCTAGGATGTAGCATAGGATTTTTTATATTGGATACCGCATTCATTTTTTAAATAATTTTTAATACTCAACATTTTTTTAACCGACACTGGTGGATGTGCGATCTGTGGACGCAACGGAAGTAAGACGGCTGTCGACGCAACGAAAGTTAGGTTAGATTAGCGAAGTGCGTGTAGGGAGTGATAGGAAAAGGGTTCAATTGGGAAGGGTAATACGTGAAAATCCACAAAAAAAAATTTAAATAAAAAAATACTCAACATTTTTCTGAAAATAAGAGTTTTTTCAAACAGCTGTCGTTTCTACAAAAAAAAATTTCCGGCGGACGTATCGCCAGAGCCCGCCCGCCCATCTATCAGTGTCGGTCAATTCATCATTGTAATAAAATATGAATAAATGCCATCATCGTTGTAATAAAATATGAATGAATGTCATCATCATTATAACAAAGCATTAATAAATACAATTAAATATCATCATTATTATCATTAAATATAAAACAACTAAAATAACGGGAGACCTTTTCTTACCAGAGGTTCAAGGTTCCAACAAAACCTGCAAAATCACTATTTGGGCAATTACAGAACTTTATGTCTGATCTAACAGCGCACGGAGGCAACACATTTTTTTCATGAGATTTACGATGTGCCATGAACATAGACGACGATTATATGCCATCCCACAACTCTGAGTTGGAGGCAAGTACACAGATGCGTTACAATGCATATATATATATATATATATATATATATATATATATATATATATAACGGCTGCTGATGGTTCGTACATTACTCGTCTCGTTAAAGTGTAATGCTCGGCATCCGTTAACTTGTCGTCAGGAACAATCATAAAATCCCTATAACGTACAGGTCATTCCAGACCGAATCAACAGCTCCAAAGTTTTAAATAATAGAAAAAATGTCAAAAAATAATCACCACCACTGTATCCATTACCAAAAAAAAAAAATTCTCAGTAGATATATTATTTTTTAATATGGAAAATGGCCGTTTTCGATACACAATTTTTTCATTCGTAATAATGATTGTTTTTATTATAATTTTATTATAATGTCTCCTCATTTTATTTATTGTACTGCATCTACCCTCGTTTATCAGTAATTTCGCGCCATTACTCATCACTCCCGCGTATCTGGCGTGACACGCAGTGATTAAGCGAGTGAATAAAAAGCTTGGATTCTCAACATAAAAAAAGGTACATAAGACGCTTGGGCCTGAATAAAAGGTATACGTCTGTAGTATACGAGCGAAGTGCGCTCTTGTTTCCATGAATATGTAAATGGAATGCGTAATATACTATACGCCTTGGGGTGGATGGGAGGAATCGGCTATGTAATAGAAGGACATCAGAGGCGAGTTATGAGAGAGAAAGCGAGAGAGAGAGAGAAAAGCGCAGGGTGCTGCGATCGAAGCCGGCGGCGCCAAAAATGAATTAAGCGTTTCATCGTATACACAGATAAGTGTAGCCCTCCTTCTCCCGGCATATCGTACATATTTGTATACGCATAAATACACGAAAAAAAAATCCGAGGACAAATTTTTGGCTAAGGGTGCGTTGCAAATCTGCTTTCCTACCCCGTAAACGATGCTGTAAAAAAAAAAGAACAAATAAAAAATTTGAAACCAAGCGATCATACGCAAATATTTTACGACTCTCTTTTCTTTAATTTCTTTTTTAAGAACAATGCCTGAAAGATAGGACTCCTAAAAATGCGTGCCAGGAAAACGAGGGGCGGAGGAGGGTCGTTGGCTTACGTGATTGCTTAAAACTTGGGTCGCTTTGATGTGACGTTCTTAGTGATTGAATCTCCAAAGCGTAGACATAGAAGTGCTTCGTGCTGGCTGCTTCTGCAGTCTCTCCTGTGAATCCTCGATACCTCATAGATCCACGGGAGAAGAATGAATGGCGGCCATCACATATCCACGTCAGCGTGAACATCCCACTATAGCATGAAATGTCGAGCAATAAGTCCTCCCACGTGCTGAGTGGCTCTGTGGATATTAGCGAGTGTCATTTCCGCGGGACATCCATTGTTGTATACAAATTACCATTATGGTTATCCCGTAGATTGCACGACGAAGCGACAAGCACCTTCGCCATCCTGCGTATCAGACAGCTCTTCACTGTTGCGTCGGGCAACGAAGGATAGTGGTATGCCCATGTGAAAAATTGGCAGGGCATACCTAATACAATTCGGGACCTTACATGGATTATTTGTGGATTCCATAGTAGGGTTTTCCGTAAAAGAGCCGGACCGGGCATCTATTAGGGAATGGTAGGGTAGGTATTGACTAAAACTATGGTCTAAGTACGGAGACCAGGTAAAGGTATTTAAAGGGTGTAGTAGTAGATTCCCTAGTCGCGATTTCCCCACTACTACTAGACTTTGCTATCATAGGGGCAAATCAGTTCAAATTGCTTAACTAAAGAAATTTGTGACATAATAATTATCGAGGTCGATGAATTATAATAATTAAACTATGCGTTTAGTAGACGAGCTGTGATGCCTTGAACCAGCACGCATGCAGTGCGTTCATTGGAACAACGCGGCATCAAACGTATCAAAATATGCGACAGAATTCTAAGCCTCAAATGTATTGGAATAACACATTTCTTTTTCACAGTTCACACAAACGCACGTACGCATATGGCTGCAATCATTTGTTATGAGGCACCGTTGAGGCAACTATTAAAGGCCCTGGTTATTTTGACTTCAATGGGCCTCGGTAGCAAAGTGTGACCGGCCAATGATGGCTCATGTGAGGCTTCGAGACTAGGGCCTTAGTAAACTTAGAGAAAATTAAGATGGGCCCGATCAAAGCCAGAACTCAATTTCCGCACGGGTGGCTGGAGGATATTAGGACTGGAAGGTGCAGATGCAACATAGAAGAGGCACGAAAGGCAGGGAGTAACCATTAACTGTTTATTCGCAGTGGAGTATCCACGTTTCAACGAGAAACTCGATGATCGCAGGATCATTATAAGTTCCGCTGGTATCTTCGTCGTTAGCTTGTCACATTCGCTTCCGAAGATCGATACTGCTCTTAACGATCACCCATAACGGCGTTGCTTAAAGCCACCGTAGCCATAGCTGCTTCGGTAATAGTTACAATTATTGGCTGGCCAACGACTTTCCCTGAGGACTCGCAGACGAGAATCCTCTGACAGGATCTCGAGCTCCCCCATTAGAAGAAGAACATCGCACCACAGGCTAAGGAGGAAAAGCTACCAACACTGCAGACTCGTAGATGAAATCTTTCCACCCCTGATCGCCCGAAGGCCAAGAAGACCAGGGAATCCAACGCCGAAAAAAAACAACTTACCGGAATGGGGATGCGCAGCACATTCGACACGGTTCGTACAACCCTAATGATCGATGACCTTCGCTGGCAATTCCTTCCTAGGGGAAGCCCCTTCAATGAAACTTCGATGTTGTCACCCACTTGCTAACACGCTTGGTCACGGATCACAACTTGCGTCTCATCCACATGATAATTATTGGAGGTTGATCGACCAGCTGAGGGCTTTCCAGTTTCGCTGTGTCGCCTCGATGCATTTTTCAGTCGATTTCTCGGAATCAATCCTGCATTAATTGTTCTGCTGTCAATTCTCTTCGGGTTCTGTTTGCCAAAGCAGTTGAGGCCCTATCGATCAGGACCTGAGGTCCAGTTTCCTGCCTATCCATTTTGGCATTCGCTCGTTGATATTGCCGGTGATTCTTTGAATAAAAAATTGACCTGTTCGTCTTGAACAGTACCGTACGCCTTAACTATGACGAATACGGCCATTGTCCTTTTTTTCCATTCAACCAGCCTAGCCTACTTTCAATTGGGCTGAGCCTTTGATGATGATTGGTATCGCGTAAAACGGTGTTCCATTATGTTTCGATATTGGCAATTTGGAGTCTCCCTTCGTTTAGCGATTGCCAATCTATTGAAACTAAATCTGACGGTAATTTAGTTATCTAGTTCAAGCGTTTGATGTCGTCACGGCCAATTAACGTTGCATAAAACGATGCGAATCCAATGTACCCTAAAACTTCACAGTCATTTCACCGTATTGGAATATTCAGAGAATTTCTACCTTTGAGATTCCTGCACTGAGCGCATGTGGTTTTGGATTCCCGAGATGTAATCGTTTTCGTAAATTAGTGCGCGCAGAGTACGGCTATTCAATTTTGATACGGGTATGTTTTCCAAGAGGAGCACGATCGAATGAGATATTCCACACAAATGAAGCCTTCGACAATCAACCTTGATCGCTCATCCGAATCTGATACTCATTATCCGGTCGTACAGAAATTATCCTTGTGATATATCGAGTTATAGCTTTGAAGGTGATGATTGAAGCCGCGCATGCCACGAAGCACCGGGCTGTCAAAATTCGATACGATCTAATTGCAAGCGCAACTCTGTTACCTCGAATTTGATTATCAGTGCCTGCTGTGTTTGACGTAATTAAGAGGTGGGCGGTATCTGAATGGAACATAAAACTATTGCGTAATAAATTTAATTTGATCAAAACGCTGCAACTCAATCCAACTTTATTGCGAAAAAGAAACCTTTGGGGAGAAGCTGGATTTCTTTTAAGAATACACGTTTCACAAAATTGTCGATAACTTTCTAAAGATGCGTGTACTCATTTTCGTCAAGGAGTACAATCAGCAGTTCAAAAAGTTGATGTCCAATGGCGAATCAAGAACAGCAACATAATCGAGTAGTATCGTCTCGAGCCTCGTGCATGTCAGAAGAGCAGCGACGTTCAGTTGCGTATCTATTATGGAATTCATAAGCCCGCCAGACGTCTGCTAATGGCCATGAGATTGGACAGCGAGGAGTCGCGGAAAATAAATATAGGAATAGAGTGCACAGATGGTTTGCTATGTCCCGTGGCTATGACTGCTCGAACAAGTGAGTTTGATTACGATTCAATGTAGCCGCGTTATTGATTCTTTAATTGCGTTAGCGTTCAACGACGAGGTCAATTACCGTCATGGCTAAAACACTCTCGGCTCTCTCGCCTCTACAAATATCAGAGCAAACAAACCCTGAAGGTCTTTTGCGAAAATCATCACACGATTTGCAAAAATGTATCACTCGGCATTCTGGCATTTTGATGAATAACACAAAATGTGATAAAGCGACCATAGTGGACCAACTGATATTTCATGTTGAGCAGAATTGGACAGCTTTGATAGTCGGACTGATATTGCGCAGTTTCCATGTGCTCTCGTGGGAATGTGGCAGACTAATGCCTTAGGAAAGTTGATGGGCAGAATTCCAGGCTGATCTACGAAGAACTGGGAAGAGTGGTGGTGAAAGTGATCGGGCTGGGATCACAAAAACCCCAAATACGGAGAAACATTGGAAAGATTAAAAAAAACAATAATCGACTCAGTAGAAAGAAGAAGGGTTGTTGATGACTGTCAATATGTCTGTCAACGATGATATACTTTATCCTTGTCTAGATACTCCGACAGAGATAAGTGTGGATCCCCACGTTAATCCACATTAACGAGCACACTTCGTGCTTCGTACTTTATGGTCCTTTACCATATAAATGTCTATTGCGTTTATGTGAAACGTAATTCATGACTGATTAATCCGATAAATCATATCATTACGAGGACGAGGTTTTCCTCGAGTACAAGTGCATGAATTCCGGTACACTGAAACAGACCGCGACTGTTGTATCGGCAAGGGTGCACGTGTAGACGTGGATAAATATTCATGCACGCGTCGTATAAATTACGCGAATACTTTTGTTTGCGGGGCCACGATTACCGGGGCCGTGACATATTCGCGCAGCACTTTTGCTGCTCGTGCAGGCGCGATGCAATCGCGCCACGAACGTACGGGCAGGTCGATAGTCGAGCCTACAGCCTGTACCCAGGCAACTTGTTACTTCTTTCGGAGAAGTTTGTGAATCCGAACAAGGATCATACGACCGCAATCAATTGGACGCCCGTGTCATTTGATGAATGTTAAATGGTGGACATTTGGTAGATGCGCTACTGAGGTCATTGCTCGTGTCAGCCAGGGCTGATCTGAGCCAATAGTTGGATAACTGAAATGTAGCCGCGTGTATCGATACGGTTTTTTCTCGGTTTCCCTGTGCCCTCGTGCAAATTCGATACAGCAGCCCATTTAGAAACGACCGTAAGCTCTCTTGGCTGCACTTCAAATAATCTGTACCTATAAAACGGTTTCGTGACTGACTGACTGACTGACATAGAGACAACGCACAGCCTAAATCGCTTAACATAGAAACATGAAATTTGGAACATATGTTCCTTAGAAGGTGTAGAGGTGCAATACGGAAGGGTTTTCGAAAATTAACTCCTAAGGGGGTGAAATAGGCTGTAAAATTTTGGATGGAAAACTGCATTCCTTGCATGTATCAACTTGAGACTTGGTATAAATATTCTCCAAAATAAATAATAACACGCATATTTTAGGATTTTTTAGAACAACCCCTTATTAACGGTACAACGAGGTGTCGAAATTTGTATGGGAAAATCGAATTCCCTGGAATTCCATCGGATGGAAGTGACCAGTTTATCTCAATGAAATTCGGAAGATATGTTCCTTAAAGTGCGTAGAGATGCATCAAGAAAGGATTTTTCGAAATACAACCCCTAAAAGGATGAAATTACATACAAAGGGTACCAAAATGGTGAGATCATTCTGGTGTACCAAAATGAGCTGACATTTTTAATTACGCGCCATTTTTTTTGTGGCGAACATAGAGTGCTAATCTTTGACAACTGGCATCAGGAAGTATTGAGGTTTAGACATGGAGAATTACACAATCGAGCAACGCATAGAAATTGTGAAAATGCAATCCGAAACAATGCAGTTATTGCAGACGAAGCTTCATGGTCGTGTTATCTAGCGCCGCGGCGATGTGAATTGGTTACCACGATCGTGCGATTTGATGCCATTGGACTTCTTTTGTTGGCGTTTTCTGAAAGAAAAAGTGTATGCCAATGATCCACAGACTACTTTGGAGCTTAAGGAAGCAATTGGACGAACCATTAATGAAATTAGTCCGCAATAATGCCAAAATGTTATTAAAAATTTCGTCAAAAGCGTGAACGTTTGCAAACAGGAACAAGGCGGCCATTTATCGGATATATTGTGTTCCACACATAACCTCTATGTTTGTACCTTATATTAAAATAAAAAAATTCGTACTTTTCAAATAAATAATACGTTTTATTAATAAATCAAAATGTCAGGTCATTTTGAGACACCATTTATTAGGATATTTTAAAAGAACTCCTAACAAGGGGTGCTTTAAGGCCTTAGGCCACTCTAGGATTTTCCAAAAATCGATTTTTTTATTGTTAAAAATTTACTTTAGTACCTATATTTTTTATTATATTTCACTGTTCCTTTTTTATAAACATTTTTCTGACGATTTTCTCATGGCATTTTATACTTTTTGTTTTAGAAATGCGCCATTTTGACAAAAAACAATATATCAAAAAAATCCTATGTACTTCTATAGCTATTCTTATATATAATCGAAAAAACTTTAGTGTCTCATCATAACTCAAAAATTATAGGAGCTATTGGTCCGGCCGTTGAACTTCCAGAAATAAAGGCGTCATCGGAAAAATGCTGCACAGTCGCCATTTTGACATGTAGCGCTATGAAAAAATAATTTTATATAGTCAATTACGTGTATAATAAAACCCTTATTTTGTAATTCCGATTTATTTTATGGTTTCGCTAAAAAAAAAATTACAAAATATGCCCTTTTTGGCCTCTAGAGTGGCCTAAGGCTTTAATTAAGCTGGTAATGAAGTTTCTATGGGCCAACTTTCACGCGGGTGAAGCCACGGGCGGAAGCTAGTTAGCAATATAGAAGTGACCACAGTTTGGGTCGGAAAGTGAAAGGGGCGAAGAAAAGTGAAAAACTATTCGACCGAATCAAAATAGAATGCAATCTTTCGACAATTAGATGCTGCACTCGTGGAAAAGAATTTCTGAAGACACTCGCGAGGGACAGGAAATTGTATAAAATCGAAAATTAGAGTGCCTTAGCTTCGGAAGTTTGTCCTCCAAACAACAATCGAACACGTTGCAGCGTCAAAGCGCGCACTGTCTGCGCTCGCAAATACGCGCCGAATGGCGCGATTGTTTGTTCTCTAGTCTTCTCGTTTCGATCGTTACGCTCGCACGTTGGGACGATGTTGATACAAGCTCGACTCGATAATCCAATCGACTCTGCTCGCGTCGAAATAAACGTTCGGAATTTGTTTCAAAATAGAGAAACCTTAGCCGAAACTATTGATATTCTTATTTATTTGATTATTTTCCTCCTCTAAAGCTGTTTGCTGTGTTGCAAGTCATTCACAGAGAGAGAGAGAGAGAGAGAGAGAGAGAGAGAGAGAGAGAGAGAGACAGAGAGAGACAGAGAGAGAGATAGAGAGAGAGAGGCGAGAAGAATGGCAAAGGTTGCTGCGAAATGAATAACAATAACGTACAACTATATTGAGGTGCGATTGAGTTCAATTGATATAGTGA